>CBVK0102036571.1:0-11763 GCA_900067695.1 Picea abies | reverse complement strand
ATTCTTCCCAAGTGGAAAGGATTTTGGGAGGGAGGTCAAAAAAATCTGCTGCAACTATCCCTTGTAGAGAATTGACAAATAAACACATGGAAGTGTCGTTATCGTTAGCCCCTATGTTATGAAAAGCATTAGAAAATGCAACCAGGTGTTCATTTCTAGTAATGGTACCATTTCTAGAGAACATAGGTAAATGATCCTTGAATTTTGGTAATGGGTGAGTGACTGGTGTGAGATTCAAGGGAGAAGATATGTGCCACATGGTGGTCGTAGCATCTTCCTCAAATTGGAAAAGTCCATATTTCTTTATGACTTTAGCATGATTGGTAGTGGATTGAATAGGGGCTTGATGACTGTAGATACTACCAATTACTGATGAAGCAGAAGGTTGCGAGGAGGAGGGACCTCCGGTGCCACTACCACTACCCATATATGTCATGGTGAAAGTGATAGGTATGGGTGATAAAGATGAACTGGCATAATCAAATAAGGTTCGATTAAGAGCACTTTCTTGTGTTGATAAGACAAGTTTCCTCCCTATTTCAAAAATAGGGGTAACTTCAGGGGACAATCCTCTTCCCCTTCGAGAGATGCGAGGATTAAAGGACATGAAAAGAAAGACCAAAGAGGTAAGAAAAGGGTGGTTACTATTGATTTATGGGTTGCCTTTTCCTGGCTTCCCAATGTTCACAAAAATTTATGTCCCTTTCAATTACTTCCCAAGAGCGTTCAAGTTCAACATGCGTACTAACATTTTCTAAAATAGTGTTGAATAAAGTCAATGCAATGTTGTTTTGGTCATCAAGACTGTTTCCTATATTGGGTTGTCTCGTAACAAGTACTGTCTTGGAAAGAATCAGTCAAAGAATAGTTAGATAAAACAAAAAAATAAAATACAATTGTGATACAATCAACCAGAGAGATATGGAAGATTTCCCCAGTATGGTCGCCAAATAAATGTTGAGGAAAAGGTATGAGAAACCTTACTCAAGCATTTTCAGATCTTGCTGGGCTAATGCAAAATAGTTGGGAATGTTACCTGGGGTTTATAACCTTATAAAAAAAATCACTTAATTCACAAGTATTAAGTACGAGGGACCAAGGCTGGTTATATATATATATATATATATAAAACTGTGCAAAAGAAATAAAATAAGTAAGAAATTACATAAGAGTATACATGTATAAGAGACAAAGATGAAAGGAAAATCTGAACCAAATCCTCATAATACACATGTGAGACTGAAATCGGAAATTTGATATTTATATTGATTTCATTCTGAGATACAAAGATGAATTTTCTTTACAAACCCCTGTGAGAGTAGGGACCAAGGTCAAATTTAGAATCCTCCAATGGGAACCATACAAAAATAATTTGACAACAAAAGAAAACTGAAGCTAAAGATATGAATCAACTTGCCATAAAATGTTGTCACTTGACTCTACAAAATATTCTTTATTAGTCATGAAATTTAATCCATAAACAAACAAGAACACACAGACTGCCAAAGATAAATCATACACCTTTAAAGACAAGCTGTTGGAAAATATGATTCAGTTTTGAATCTTGCTGCCTTCAATAAGACCCTGCTGTCATCAAGATGGTTAATCTCTCTAATTAACTCAGAATGAATGAATAATGGAAGTATCTCACAAGTACAGAGCAAACATTATAGTAGAAGTTCTCCTTCTATTCTCTCTTCCCCTTGTCTATTCATTTCATTGAACTTTTATTCCTTTTTAATAAGTTATGGTAGTTCAACTACCTTTATTTTGTTAGGATTAATTAGCCTAACTAATTAGTTGATACAAATAATTAATAATATATAATTAAGGGTATATTTAAATAATAACTAAATAGGTGGGATCCCTTGTCACTCCAATTTTCATTTCTTTAATAATCATCAAAACTTGAAGTATAATACCCCAAAAATTTAATTCAAATATCCGCCTTGTAACTCCCATCCTCATATTAATAATCAAACATTTTAATATAAAAAAATAGAACATGATTATATCCCAAAAATAACATTATATCCATGCTATCCAAAACTCTATCTAAATATGTATTTGCTGTCCAAAATATTGTAAAAATAAAAAGTTTGTCCTCAAAAGAAAAAAATCATGAATCATCATTAAAAACCATATTTGTTGTGAGAGGCATTTTTCCTCTTTTCACTACTTCCCTCTTTAGATCCAATTTTTGATTTATCCTGTGCAATAGCCTTCAATTGATGGGAACCTTGTGGGTGGACTGCAATGATGATGTGTGAACAATCATATTTGAGATGGAGATGCGAGGACACTGATTCAGAGGAATTTTTGGATGACTTGGAGGGAGTGGCCACTCCTTTTCCTTTATCTAGCCCTGGCTTGGGAACATGAGTCTTTAGCCTTTTTCTTTCATGAGAGGACTGCACTGGCGAGACAACACAATCAGCTTGGGCATTTGGATTTATTGGTGATGGAGGAGGGGTTAATGGAAACGACACAGTAGGCCAACCATGGTGATGAGATACACGCTGATGAACAATCCCTTGCCAACCATCATTGGCAGGTGGTTATGGATGCATAGACACATGAGGCGGGACGTGGATACCAGAGACATTCTAACGCAAATGGTAAGGAGGCCTCTCAGGTATAGGTTGCAAAATTCTCTGGCCAACTAGATTAAAAAACCTAGCTTGGAAAAGATGATTCGGTTCTTGCGGATTGATGTCAAAATGTATCAAAAATCGTGGCCTTCTTGGCCTCTTTGACAATTATTTCCTCTTCCTCTATTAGCACCTCTGTCATTGCTGCCTCTGCTAAAGAAACTCATCTCGAAGCAATATCCTAATCATGTTATGAAAAACTCTTAACAATCCATGCATCAATACTCTACCTAAATAAAATCATAAGGTTGGCTCTATCATTCACAACATAAGCACATGAAATCCATCCATCAATACTTTTAAACTCAACAATCAATTGCCATTTGAACATGGAGTGATAGGGCTATTGGGAATATGGGGGGCTTTATATTGAGCAGAAAATGGTAGCATGGATAGGAAGCAACCAACAAATACTATTCAAACAAGTACATAGCTAACCTCTTGACAAAAACATAAACTGTATCCATATCCAAACTTCCAACATCAGTCATCATCTAGTCCCTTTCCTTTTCTGTTGATCCTTTCTCTTTTTTCATTCATTTAAAAAAAATGAAATTCATAATAATAGAATAGGGTATGTTTTAAATGTATTTGGGAAGTCAGTGGGAATATAATGAGCGGAAAGTGATATAATGAACGAGAATACGATGATTATTGTTCTATCATATGCAATAATATTATTTGAAAATCGATATTGCCATCATTTTCCAATTTTTTTTTCTGTTAATAATTCAAATCCAAGACACAACAATTTTATAGTGTTCAATATAAAACCCAATAAAAATATCCGGACTGTCAAACTTTACCATTTAGATTTCCATTTTTTCTTTTCCCATTAGCAGAACGTTTTATAAGAGACTGTTAACAGAATCATTCAGAACAATTAAAACCAAACTACATCAAGCCATCATAGGAGGTTGAAAACACAAACATAAAGCCATCATCCCTTCACTATACAATACTTATATCACAACCCCAATACTTGTTGTGTAAACATGCTGGGTTCGAAACCCCATGCGAAACTGGTGCTTATCGTTTGATTTTAACATCATATAACTTCAAAATCAACCAAACCCCCATATATAAATAATAAACGATCCAATACTTCATGCATATAACCAATCTTTCCCACTGTCGGGTCAATACTGTAACATACACCAAGACCAGAGTTCAAATCTACTAATTTCCATATATCATATTAAAAACCGAGGACTGGGAAAACGTAAGGGAGAAACATTAATAAGGTGTTTGAAAAACTATTTAACCATTTATTTCCACAACAAACTTTCCACAAACCTCCTATGGTGGTCGCAAGACAAATACTCATGTCTCACATATATTTACAAGCGATGGAAATATATTTCGAAAGAGTTGCAAGTCTTCCAAAGACTGGATAAAGAGTATGGAATTATGAAAAAACCCAATTGTTCTTTTATTTCAGAGAAAAACCTTTGAATTTTAATTACTGGAGAAGAGAGAAACCAAAAGTACTTGCCATAGTAGTTTTCCAACACTCATAGAAAAATAAACAACATTCATTTTGGGCAACACAATCAAATATTTCAAACAGAACGAAGTGTTGAACATTATTCCTAGCTTGAAAAAGTTTAAATGCCAACAAGAAGAAACCTCCTTTAGATGTAATTTTCATAGCCATAAGACCCACATACATCCATTAAAAACTTTGGAAAGCAAACACAATCTATAAGAAAATCTAAGAGCCAACATCATGATTTTATTTGGAGTAGAGATACTGTTCATGAATAGAGATGTAAGAGCCAACATACTTGTAAAGAGAATGCCAAAAAACCAACAAGCACCGCTATTTTTCCCAAGGCCGGGAAAAACTGAGGCAAAATGAGCCAAAGAAACCAACACAAATGAAAACAAAGTGAAGGTGGATACCTCGAGGTAGGGTAAGAGCGATGTGCATTAATTGCATGTCATTTCCCACATTAATTTCCATCAACCACAGCCAAGTACGAGCACACCCAAACTTCCAACACATAGCCCACTATTTTTTCCACATAAAATTTCAATCCAAAATCGATTTTTCCTTCGAACATTAATATCATAAGTCTTATATGTATATTCAACACTTAGCACCAAAACATGTCATGTCGCACATTCCTTTCTAGTGAAGGATTGCCATTTCATAAAAATTGTCCACAATAATAACAAGTATACCATAAGTGCAATACACCATAACTAAGGGTCTATTTAAATAATAACTAAATAGGTGGGACCCTTGTCACTCCAATTTTAATTTATTTAATAATCATCAAAACATGAAGTATAATACCCCAAATATTTAATTTAGATATCCGCCTTGTAACTCTCATCCTCATATTAATAATCAAATATTTTAATATCAAGAAATAGAACATGACTATATCCAAAAATAGCATTATATCCATGTTGTCCAAAAATCTGTTTAAATATGTATTTGTTGTCCAAAATACTGTCAAAATAAAAATATTGTCCTCAAAAGAAAATAGCATTAATCAACATTAAAAACCATATTTGTTGTGAAAGGCATTTTGTCTATTTTGACTGCTTCCCTCTTTTGATCCCATTTCTGATTTATCCTGTGCAATAGCCTTCAAATGAAGGGAACCTTGTGGGTGAATTGCATTGATGACATGGGAACAATCATCTTTGAGATGGAGATGAGAGGACACAGATTCAGAGGAATCTTTGGATGAATTGGAGGGAGTGGCCACTCCTTTTGCCTTATCTAACTCTGGCTTGGGAACATCAATTTTTATCCTTTTTCTTTCATGAGAGGACTATACTAGAGAGACAACACGATCAGCTTGGAAATTTGGATTTATTGGTGGTGGAGAAGGGGCAATGGAAATGACACAGTAGGCCACCATGGTGATGAGATACAGACTAATGAACAATTTATTTCCAACCATCATTGGAAGGTGGTTCTGGTTGCATAGACACATGAGATGGAACATGAATACCAGAGAAATTTTGACATGGAAGGAATGGAGGCCTTTCAGATATGGGTTACAGATTTCCTTGACCAACTAGATTAAAAAACCCATCTTGGAAAAGTTGATTTAGTTCTTGAGGATCATCATCAAAATGTATCGAAAATAGTGGCCTTATATGGTGTCTTTGCCAATTATTTCCTCTGTCTCTATTATCATCTCTATTAGCACCTCTATCATTGTTGCCTTTGCTAAAGAAACTCATCCTGAAGAAATATTCCAATCATGTTATGAAAAACTCTTAGAAATCCATGCATCAATACTCTACCTAAATAAAATCAAAAGGTTATCTCTATCATTCACAATAGAAGCACATGCAATCCATCCATCAATACTTTTAAAATCAATAATCACGTTCCATTTGATCAGGGAGTGATAGGGCTATTGGGAAGATGGGGGGATTTGTAATGAGAGAAAAATGGTAGCATGGACGGGAAGCAACCAACAAATATTATTCAAACAAGTGTAGAGGTAACTTCTTTACAAAAACAGAAAATGTATCCATATCCAAACTTCCAACATCAGCGATCAACTAGTCCCTTTCCTTTCCTTTTCTATAAATCACAACCCCAATTCTTGTTTCCCATGCCACTGGGTTCGAAACCCCATGCGAAACATGTGCTCGTCGTTTGATTTTAACATCATATAACTTCAAAATCGACCAAAACCACATAGATAAATAACAAACAAGCCAAGGCTTCATGCATATAACCAATATTTACCATTGTCGAGTCAATACTATAACATACACCAAGACCAAATTTAGAATCTACTAATTTCCATATATCAGATAGAAAACAGAGGTATGGGAAAACATAATTCGAAACATTAATAAGGGGTTTGAAAAACCATTTAACCATTTATTTCCACAACAAAATTTCCACGGACCTCCTATGGTGGTCGCAACGCAAATACTCGTGTCTCACATATATTCACAAACGATGGAAAGATATTTTGAAAGAGCTACAAGTCTTCCAAATATTGGATAAAGGGTATGGCATTCATTATTCAAAAAAAAACAATCGTTCTTTTATTTGAGAGAAAACCCTTCGAATTTTAATTACCAGAGAAGAGAGAAACCAAAAGTACTGGCCATAATTATTTACCAATAGTCATAGAAAAATACACACCATTCATTCTAGACGCAACAAAATCACATATTTCAAACATAACGGAATGTCGAATATTATTCCCAGTTTGAAACGTTTAAATGCCAATAGGAAGAAACCTCCTTTAAATCTAATTTGCACAACCATAATACCCACATACATCTGTTATAAACTTTGGAAAGCAAACACAGTCTGTAAGCAAATCTAAGAGCCAACATCATGATTTTATTCGGAGCAAAGCTACAGTTCATGAATGGAAAGGTAAGATCCAACATACATGTAAGGAGAATGTCAGAAAACCAACAAGCACCACTATTCTTCCCAAGGCCGAGAAAAATGGAAGCAACACCAGCCAAAGCAAATAAAAAAAATACAAATAAAGTCAAGGTGGTGAACTCAAGGTAGGGTAAGAGCAACATGCAGTAATTGCACACACTTTCCCACATTAATTTCCATCAACCACGGCCAAGTACAAGCCCACCCAAACTTCCAACACATAGTTCACTAAGTTTTCCACTTTAAATTTCAATCCAAAATCGAATTGGCCTCCCCATATTAATCTCATAAGTCTTATATGTATATTCAACACTTAGCACCAAAACAAGTCATGTCCCACATTCCTTGCTAGTGAAGGATTGTCATTTCATAACACTTATAAATTGTCCACAATAATAACAAGTATACCATAAGTGCAATACACCATAACTACATGTGGTTCGTGCTTGAAGTTTGAACAACATGTCAAAATATATGTGTAGCAAGAATAAACCAAGATTCTTATTAAAACAAACATTTTCCCCCTTTTTCTTCCTTAAATTAAATGGGCAACACATTCATCCTTCATCCATTTCACATGGAAAGTGGCTTGAGTTTCTATTTTACTCTCAAATTGTAGAATCATTTTTGCAAGGTAGTCATGAGCACAAATCAAAGAAACGTCTTTCATCATTATTCACATAAATGGGTCCCACCTATTTAGTATACTATTAGATATATATAAGTAATAAGGTGTTGCAACCCATTTGCAGGAATGGATTCCATGTTGCGCATTTGGGCGTCAACACACTGCTAGTCATGTGATCTCTCTACACTCCATATATGCAACCTGAGGGCCTGGAGACACCATATCCTTAGTTATCCCATAAAATGGGGATAATAGTGCCCGTTTTCAATAGATTTATCAAATAAGAGTGCATCACAAGGTCAGGGAGAGAAAGAAAAGATGCCCCTACAATAAATGTTATAGGACAACTAGCCGACCTTATGTTGGGGAATTTAATTATACCTAAGTACTTAGATCTAGGAATCCCTTTAGTGAATGTTCATATCAACAAAAACTTGATCCATAATACTCTCATAGATTTAGGGGTTGTCATCAATGTTATGACAAAATATACTATGTTAAAACTCAACCTTCAGGGATTCTTGAGAGATACCCCTGCTGTCCTCCAACTTGCAGACAGATCCACAGTCAAACCTGAAGGGATGTTGGAAGATATAATAATCTCTATTGATTCTTGGGAGTATTCTACTAACTTCTTGGTTCTTCAAACCAAGTCTCAATTCAATGGATATCCTCTTATTTTGGGGAGGCCTTGGATGGACACAACAAATGCATACATCGACTGTAGGGTAGGAAACATGACTATAACTAATCACCTATCCCAAAAGTAGACTATTCTTTATCATCCTAAACAACCTTTGATAACATAAAACCTTCCAATGTGGGTAGAAGAAGAAGAATATCTGATTCAAACAACTGCCTATCCTATTTATATAATCAACACAACCTTGGCTATTAGTAAAATTAATGAAGATACTTTCCTTGTGAATTTTATGCAAAACCAATATACAATTGATGTGAAAATGGAAGGGATAAATGATGAGACCAGATAGGAAATTTCTTATGAAAACAAAACAAAATTATGGACAAACTTATTCATTGCTGATATTGAAGACCCATATGTCAAAATCATAAAGATCAACCCTACAAAAACACTCAAAATCAACACTAAACTTACCAACCAACAAGAACAAAAATGGTTATAAGCGATGAAAAGAAACATTGAATCCTTTGCATGGGATTATAAGGATATGAAAGAAATCCATCCTTCCATTTGTTCTCACCATATTTGCATCAAGGAGGACTACAAACTTGTTAGGTATCCCCAAAGAAGGATGAACCCTACATTGAAGGATATAGTTAAACAAGAACTAGAAACATTGTTAGATTCTGGATTCATATATCCAATTTCAGATAGTGAGTGGGTCTCTCCTCTAGTCATTGTCTCAAGAAAGAATGGGAAATGGAGGATATGTATGGATTACTGAGATTTAAACAAGGCTACAAGGAATGACCATTTTCCCTTACCCTTCATTGACCAAGTCTTGAATGTCTTAGCTGGGAAATACTACTTTTCATTCATGGATGGGTTTAGTGGATACAACCAAATTCAGATCAGTCCTGAAGATCAAGACAAAATAACCTTTACTTGTCCCTGGGGCACATTTGCTTACAAAGTCTTACCATTTGGCCTATGTAATTCCCCAGATACTTTCAAAACAACAATACTCAACATATTTTCATAACTCATCCATGATAAATAAAATATCTATATGGATGACTTTACCCCTTATGGAAATTCATTTGATGATGCCTTAGACAATCTGGACAATGTTCTCCAAAGATTTAGAGAAATGAATTTATCCCTTAGCAATGAAAAATGTAGTATGATGATGAATGAAGGGATTGTGTTAGGACACCATCTGTCCTCTAAAGGGATTGTGTTAGGACACCATATGTCCTCTAGAGGGATTTAGGTAGACAAAAATAAAGTCAAAATCACCACACTACTTCCTACCTCTTTGAAACCAAAATATATTTGAGGCTTTCTTGGGCATGCAAGATACTACATGAGATTCATCAAAGACTTCAGTAAGATATCTTCTCCCTTGTTCACCCTACGATCCAAAGATGTGGATTATTGTTGGGCTCTAAACTATCAACAAGCATTTGGAACAATAAAATAAAGACTCTCAACCGCTCTTATGTTGTAAGGTCCTAATTGGGCTCTTCCATTTCATATTCATAATGATGCATCAGATAAATTTGTAGGAGCAATCTTGGTACAAAATGAAGATACCAAACCTTATGAAATTTATTTCATAACTAAGAACTTGGCTGGTGCAGAGCTCAACTACACTGTTACAGAAAATGAACTTTTAGCAATAGTTCATGCTCTCAATAAATTCATACATTATGTTACAGGGTATAAATTTTTTGTAAATACATATCATGCTGCCATTAAATATTTGATGAATAAAGCAAATATCAATGGTATAATGATTAGATGTTTTTTGTTATTACAACAATATGACCTAACTATTCTTGATAAGCTTGGAAAGAAAAATGTAGTTGCATATTTTTTGTCTAGGTTGACCATTCCTATTGAAGAAGGAATGATTGATGATAATTTCCTGGATGAGCACCTCTTTTCCATATCAACACAAACCCCCTGGTTTGCTAGCATTGAAAATTATTCAACAATAGGGAGGTTTCTTCAACATTTCTCCTACCGATAAAGATGCAAGAATGTTCAGAAAAGAACATACTATACTTGGGTAGAAAGGTATCTGTTCAAACTTAGCCCATAACCAATCTTGAGGAGATGCATGAGAGAAGATGCAGTGCATGATATCCTCCACGCTTGCCATGATGAACCATGTGGAGGACACTATGCAGCCAAGAGGACAACCTACAAGATGCTGCAAGCTTGATACTATTGGCCAACCCTACAAAGAGATTCTCAACAATACACTTCACACTGTGATGAATGTCAAAGAATGGGAAAGCCTACAAAAAGGAATGAAATTCCCTTGCAGACCCAAGTATCATTGGAAAACTTTAACTAGTGTGGCATGGACTTTATAGGCCCAATTGATCCACCATCAGGCAAAAGAAGCACATATTGGTATGCACTAACTATCTGACCAACGGGGCTGAAGTAAAGGCTATGAAGGATGTGATAGAACAAAATGTAGCTACATTCCTCCAAGAATGCATATTCTAAATGTTTGGTTATCCCAGAGAGATAGTCATAGACCAAGGAGCTCAGTTCACATCCAGACTTATTGAGGAAATCATGAAGGAGCACAACATCTGTAGAGGGAAGTCAACACCCTACCATCCACAATAAAATAGATAGGCTGAAGTCACCAACCGAGAGATGGAAAATATCCTCACCAAAACAGTAAGCATGAACAAGAAAAACTAGTCAAATAAAATCATAGAAGCAGTATGGGCATACAAAATCACATGGAAGATTACCACATGGATTACACCTTTTGAGTTAGTCTACCATAAGAAATACATTATCTCTATTTGTAAATGTGTTGAACCTACACAAAATAGATCTAGATAAACAATAATACACACATTTGCAGAGAGAATTTGAGAAAGAAGAAGAAGGAGAGAAAGAATGAAAGAATTCTCATTAATTGTCGTGAAATAATGAATAATTTACAAATGATATACTCTGTATAAATCAATGAGTGAGCACTGGAGGAGAACCAATGCGCCATAGTGGTGGTCTAGAGTGATCTGGACATACACCAGCAGTTACGGGAGTGAAATTCCACCTAGTCTAGTCTCTCAGGTAGTTACGGGAGTGAACTACCACCTAGTTGAGTTAAATAGTCAACTAGTCTTCAGTTAACTGACTGAACAGAGAGTAGTGAGGCGTTAACTCAGGGAATCAAGGGTAATGTGTCATTTTGGTGATGATACCAAGGCAAGGTTGAATTATCATGGTGATGATCCTAATGTTGCATGGTGACAAAACCAATGCAACATCTAAACACAACTCAACTAGTCAAACTAAAGTGTCAACTGAAAGAGAATATTCTCCAGTGGAATATTCTCCCCTAAAATATAGGAGACTAGATAATGACTAATTATGACTAATAAACAAGAAAAAACCTTAGGAAAAAGAAATCCTAGGT
>CBVK0102036542.1:0-10266 GCA_900067695.1 Picea abies | reverse complement strand
ACCGGATAGCAGGTAACTCCGTGTTCCAGATTTGGCCTCCAATTCCGTTGAATCCAGTCGTCAGTAGTCTTGGTAGACGACCAAAGACCCATAAACTGACCCACTAGACCCTTTTGGGCCAATGCCACAACAATTTTCATTGGTTTCTCTTCGAGTAAAGCGATTTCAGGAATTTCCTCCAGCTTCTTGATAAATTTCGGAATCAACGGAGGGGAGGACCTCTTCCCTCTACTGTTGACAAGCCTTCGAAAGACATCCTCGACCGACCTCGTAGGAGGGGGGGCGGCCTCCCCGCCCCCTGGTGCCGCCATGGAAACACTACACTCCGCACCAGCACCGAACCCTAACATGCGCTCCCGCTCGCCATCGCTCTCTCCACCATCAACAAGATGTTATGGTCTGAACAACAATCGTGGATGTTTCTAACGATATGTCTCAAAAGTTTTTCCAAATTTCTTTTCAAGAGTCATTCTGATTGTTATTGGTACAACATTAATATTATTTAATAAAACACAGCCAGAGTTTAGCAGATTTGTCATTTAAATGTGAATGTTTATCATTACTTTTATGGGTTCTGTTCAATATCAAAACAATGCACTTGACACTTCATTGGGGAGGTATAAGGGGTTAGAAAACTAACAAATCAGCCAACAAAACAAGACACAGACCGCTGTCCATTAACATTTCATCTTCAACAGTCATTTACAGCAGTATGCCAAGTGTTTGACGAAGTCCAACACCAGAACTAGAAGGTTTTTCCCTACTTTTACAACTTAGAATATTTCAATCCACCACCAACTATTAGAAACAAAGTATAGCTTCACATATGATAAGCAAGAACCCTTGAACTTTCCATTAAGCCTTCAAAAATTATGTTCAACAAAGCTCCATGAGGGGAGATTCCTCACAAATCCAACCATGAGAAGTAATGAAGAAAGGAAACCCTTATATAGGCTTGAGCTCTGTTTTCATATACAATAAAATAATAATATCCACTACCGAAACCCTAGATCTATCCTAGGGAGGAGTAAATAAACAATATCCTCCAACTAACATGACAAAAATACATAAAATAGTGGTGGTAACAATATCCTCCAACTAACATGACAAAAATACATAAAATAGTGGTGGTCAAGCCATATGTACGAATATCCAATAAAGAATGCTCCATCAAAGAGAGAATAAGACCATGGCATACTCTAATGTCCTCCATAAAATCCTCCAAGAGAAGTTGCTTTATCAATAGATCCTAATGCACAATCGACAATCTTTGAGTAGCATGCGATACTCAAAATGGTCCCTCGTGACAATTTTGAAAACACCATAACTTCGTCAATATTTGTCGGAATTTCTATTATAACCACAATTATGAAATGTTGTGGCCACTCTACATCCAATGACATTGATTTGGTGAAAATTTGGGTACTTTGCCAAAAGATAACTAACCCTGAAGCTAGAATGCCCTCCAAATACGCAATGAAACCCTAGATCTAGGGTTTGGAACCTCCTAGATCTCCAATGTGACACATCCTCAAACCATGAATGAGTGTGCAATGTGGCCTCAAGTGATAGATGTCCTCCTCAAATCAAGTGCCAAACAAGTGGATCCATGAAACAAGGCATCAAATCCATGAAGAAAACACGTGGAATGTCATCAATGCTTAGTTAACTCCATGAATAAAGGGGCAGTCCCTCATCAACCAATAAAATAAGACTATGCCTCAACATGTGTGGAAGATACTCCAAAGATGACTTGTGTGACTTTCCAATCCATGCAACTCATCCATCAAGTCATAAAGAAAGAAATGCTCTATGGTTTGACCAAGTATAGATGCTCCTTGGTCCACATAAAATCCCTCCAAAGGGTGCACTCCTCCACAAGAAATAAAGAGTATGACAATGTGCCTCCACATGTGTGCCACCAATCCACCAAAACATCCTCAAAGTATGTGCAAGTTGCCAGACCCATCGAGGAAAGAGTCAAACAAGCCATTTATCATCATCAACCATATGCCAAGTCATCCAAATGATATGCCAACTTATTTATCATCATCAACCATATGCCAAGTCATCCAAATGATATGCCAACTTATCAAAGAAGGGGGATGTCCTCATCAAAATGCACCAAGTGTGTGAAATGACTCCATAAAATTCCCAAGTCATCATGAAGAAGGAAAATGCTCCACATACAATGATAGTCCACCTCATCATAAACCCATCCAAGTGTCAAAATCCTTCACATAAGCTAGGGCATTCAAGTACTAAGTTCAACTCAATCAAAGTGTGGTCAAACTAGCCATTGGAAATGCTAGAATCCCCTCCATTTGTGTGCAAGGTGAGTGCTCTACTATAAGTGATAATCCATGATACCAAGATGCTATATAAGTGCACAATGTCTCCATACAAGCAAGAGCGTTGTCACAACAAGGCTCCAACAATGCTAGACTATGTCAAGTCACCCCAAAAAGAATGTGAAAATAAGTGAAAATGAGGGGAAAGTATCAAGCACTCTATGCCAACCAAATAAAGATATCGATGCGCTACCAAACCAGCCCAAAAGTGTTAGGGCGTTTCATCAAGGGAGTCATATATCTTCATATCCAATCATCTAGCAAAAATGGAGGCTAGAACATCACATGACCAAGTGCAATGCTTTCTTTATGATAAGCAAGTATACCTAGCAAAACACCATCGACACAACCATGACTACATCATCTCTTCAACTATCATCCAAGGCATCAAAATCATCAAGTGAACTCACAACTCCTAGGCCATTCAAAGCTCTATAAACCTGTAAACCTGCGTCTGTGATAAAAATCACAAGCGTTTGTGATAACAATCACAAGTGTGAGTCTCATATAAAATGAGGGGTAATACTCTCTAATTAAATCGCTCAACTCATTATTTTATGCAAACAAATCATCGATGATTAATCACTAGTCAAACAGTGAATTGCATTAAAAAATAAAACTATTAAAAATAAACAGTCTAATAATAGATGTTGCTAAATAACAGGAAAACCTGATTTTTAAATCTGTATGAATGCAATTCAGTAATATTGCTCTCCTCAGTACTTTGTCTCTCAAGAAAGTATATTTGATCTCAATGTGCTTGGATTTATCATGGAAGATTGGATTCTCAAAGAGCTTGACGCAGTTATGATTATCACAAAAAATCTCAGTGGGCCCCATCATCTCACTAGTCAACTTTGCTGCCACTTGCAAATCAAATTGCTTTGTAACTAGCCACATAAGTGATATGGGGAGAATATCAACAATAAATACTCACATAAGAGAACATAGGAGAGCAAGTATGCAAGTATCAGAGAGGAGATTGCTGTAATTGTACTTATATTACACTCATTTATATTAAGAAATACATATAGATATGATAAGATAAGATAATTTTATTAATGTCGAACAAATAACCACAAAATGAGTTCAAGGGGACTAAAAGAATGGATTCAATGTAGGTACAAAATGGGAGTGTGGAAGCAACTCCTAGATCAAAATTGAAAGCAAAAAGGATAAAGAACCAAGTGTCTACCTAAAATTGGAATATCTAGCTAAGAGAAGATATCAAATATGGTGCAAATACAATAAAGTCTCAGTGTTGAACATAAGAGAGGATGTCAATGTCAAGGCATGTTGGAGCTAAAGCTTGTTGCCAAGGACGATTGAAGGGACCAAGATTGTGAAAGAGCCAATGCATTGGCGGATGATATTCTCTGGGGAGTGTCTAGGGGTGAAAGAACCTAGTTGTATGATCTTGGGGGGAGCACAAAAGCAAGGTAGCCCAACTCTAATAACATCTTGTTGCCGTGGGGAAGAAACTCTTGATGGAAGCTTGGCTACTCGAGCTAACCTGAGGGATGGTGAGTTGGGAAGGAGAAGGATGAATTTAGGACCTCCTAAAGTTGAATTGTTTGCTAGTCTAGTGGTGTGCATCTTGTGCCCTTGAAAGGAAGTGCCTTGTGGCTCTCTAGAAGGTCGGTTGACCTCCCAGGGGGTGTGGGTTGATAGGTAATGCAAGGTTGCACAAATTTTGAATCTGAAGTCTCATGAACCATTGCCTGCTGCTTGTTGCCCCGATCAGATGGAACAATCGAGAAGTATGGGGTGATCCTCCTGTAGGCTTCTCACTGGGATGGGACATGTAGAGGTTGAGATTTGTGTCCAAAAACTCCCCTCATAAAGAGGGAAAGACATCTTCGGTCAGTGTAGAGAAAAAAGGTGGAAAGGGAGCTCCTCGAGTCTCGAAATACTGAGTAGTATATCCATTGGATTCCATAGGAGATGGGGCATTGGAAAATGGGATGCTCCTGTGTCTCCAGCTCCTGCTAGTGGCATAATCGACAAACCTTGTCTGGTTGCGGGAGTTGGTGATCTATCACAATCTGGACTAAATGGGAGCCAACTCAACACTGACCAAGGCGTATCCTTAGGGCATGCATCCAACATCTGCATGTGTATGAAGGTTGGATGATAACATCTCTCGGCTCCAAAAAATGTTTAGCATAGAAGGCCATCTTCGGGTTGAGTCCCCTAGAGGCATGATCTAGGTGAACTGGATAGGTGAACATGCATATAAATTGGACAATCAAATACAAAAAAATGAAATGCCATTGGCTTCTCACTAGTAAAGGCCTCCTTTAGTGTTTTGTTCTTTAGAGTTCCGTGTGGGCATCTATTCAAGATGTAGACAATGACATTACAAGCTTCCTTTCAAAGACACATGGGCAAGTCACTGTCATGAATCATTGCCTTTCCTATCTCAATGATGGATCTGTTCTTAGATTTTGCAACCCCATCATACTGTGGGTTGTATAATAATGTAAGCTCCCTCTTAATTCCTGCTCCCTTGCATTAAGCATCAAAATCATTGGAGGTGTACTCCTCCATTATTTGATTGAAGCACCTTTATCCTCTTTCCTCTCCAATTTTCAAGCAAGGCTCTGAATTCCTTGAATTTACTGAACACTTTATTCTTAGCTTTTATAAAATAAATCTAGGTTTTGTGGGAGGAATCATCAATGAAGGAAACATAAATATTATGTTTCAAAGAAGAGGAAGACATAGGTCCACAAACATCAGAGTGTACCAGCTCAAGAATCTCTCTTGACCTCTGCTTGCTAGAAGGAAAAGCAGTTTTGGAGTGCTTACCAAGTGCACACACCAATCTGCTCCATTTTAAAATTTGGCAATCCCTGCACCACATCTTTTATGAGATGAAAACCTCCATAATCAAGTGACCAAAACTCTTGTGCCACAGCTCTCGCAACTTGACACTATCATGCACCAAAGGCTCATGCTTTGTACTGTCAACAAGAAGCCTATAAAGGCTTCCTTCACACACTCCTTTGGCCAAAAGCCAAGGAAGTTCATGACAAAATCTCTTATGATGCACCACTGATCATCAAATTCAACTTTACATTTTCGATCTGTAATAGTTGAGGATACAAGAACTTGGTATAGTATCTAAAGACCATAAGTACCAAACTTGGGACATGACTCATTTTGTCTAGAGACTCGACAGACTCTGGAGTAGTCTTGACACCATGAAAAATACAATGGATATAGATTTTCAAGAAAAATAAATGTTTTTTTACATTATAAATGAAATATAACATTTAAGATCAAGCAAATACATTGAATAGAATGTGTAAAAACAATTGACGAAACATTGCCAATACCAAATGATCAAAACCCTAGCTAGACAGTGAACTATGTTCCTTGGTACAAAGTTTGACTTCAAGCCCTGGTAGTGGTGTTGTTCTGATGCTGCTATTGTAAATTGTGGCTAGCGAAAATGAGTAAAAGTGAGCAAAGCAACCCCAAAATTGGCTTTTATGGATGCACCAGCTAGTTGACTCAATGAGTCTCATGAGATAAGGCGAGTTTGGACTGAGTGCGAGTTCGAGTAATTTCCAGCATGGTGGGTTTTGACAAAGTCAACCTAGGTTGACCAATTTTTTCCAAGATCCGGCAGAATGGGTCGACCTGACTTGATATGCTGCCAGGTTGTTCAGACTCGATGAGTTTAGGTAGACTCAACCGAGTTTGGTCGCTATGCTAAAGACTAAACCTATAGATTATGAAGGCTTAAAAAAATTTCATAAGAAAAACTAAATCAACACAGAATAAAAGCAATGAAAGCCAAAGGGAAACCGGCATTGTACAATGTGATCCAGAGTTGCGGAAATGTGGTGCAAACTCGCAGAGAGAAGCCCATACTCCAAAACCCGGTTTGATGTTTTATCTCCAGCATGCAAGATATCCTCCAAGAGTCCAATGCTTGCCTCCAAATTCTAGTCTCTCCAAGAGACCAATGCAATGATAGTGACACGGTATAGAGTCATATAATGGATGATCTTTCAAGTTTCAATGTTCTCTCAGACTTCATTGTCAGCTCACAAAATTTATTCTACTATTGTGGTGCCAATCTCCATAATCTTGTATATGCTCTCACAAACTCTGTGGAATCAAGTCTTTCTGCTTTAAATATAGTTTTAGTTTTAGGATTTCTAGTTTGTTTAATTCATAGCGATTTCTTTTGTATTTTGTTATTCTTTTTATTATTTTTTTGGTGCATTGAATCTTGAGGGCGTACATTTCTCTAGAAACACAAGCATTACCTTTAGAAACATAAACGTTTCCTCTAGAAATAGCCACGTTTCACGAAAAACACAAGCAGTTACTCATTAAGAAATCGAAAAAGCATGTTAGAAACGACGTTACTAACAGGATTTCCGTTTCTTATGGGATCCATGTAATAACGTTGTCTTAACATCAGGTTTTTGGTAACATAGGTTTTCAAAATTTTCCAGCAGGTGCCCGGAAGAAGTGGGCAATTTTGTAGCAGCAGTGTGGGAATCTGTAGCAGAAGGATGAATTTCAGGTTTCAGGGGCACAAGAAAACTGAAAATTGGTTGTGTTAGAGTGACGGGCTGGAACAAATGAGAAAATTCACATGTTCTGGTTGCCTTTAATTTTTCTGTTACAAATCTGTGTTTTTAGAATTTTATTTTGGTTTTCTTTCAGACCGACACAAAGGGCTGATTAGGTCATATTTGGTCATTATTAATTATGAGTTGAGCAGAGCAAGGCAATCATTAAAGTGAATGTTAAATAAGGAATCTTGTATGATTAGTTTTTGGGCTGATGTATGTCATATGTATTATCGTGAAATTGCATATGCAAGATGAATTATTAGCTTTTGTAATTTGGGAAATGATAATCTCTGTGGTCAGTCGGTGTTGGTTGGAACAAGGAATATGTTGGTTATGATATCTGTGAACCAGATGCTAGTTAAATCACAAATAGTGATATGCTGTTTATTGCAAGCAATGATTCATAGATGGTTATTTCACTTTTTGTATGAAAAGCATTTTGATTGGTAGACTTAAAAATAGATCAGTAGTTTGACTTTGTGTTCACTTGGCTAGGAGATTACTTAACTTGAAGCTGTGATACAAGCATTAAAGAATTATATTAATTATTAGTCAAAGTTGTTAGTCACAAATTGATACGAGTGTTGGCATAGTGGCTACTTGGTTAGCAAACTGTCCACTGGTCTGTATGTCGACTGTGATAAATTTGTATGATGATTTGTGAAAGCTAAGGAATGGGATGCAAGAGACATCTGGATGAGTTTGCAAGAGATGTTGATTTGTATGCCTCTTGTTGATATATGAAAGCTTCATGTCCAATTTGTCTTCTATCTTGATTGTTTTGTTTTGAGGGTTTATTTTCAAATGGCTTCGTCCAACTCTATTTATAGAAACGACTTATAATTTTAAGAATCATATGTACCTGAATGGAAAGGTTTGTCGTAGTTCAGAGCCGAGAAACATGTTCATGAAGAAATGAAATGGAAAGAAATTTATATTAATGTCCACAAAAGACAAAAATAGATTAAAGGGACTAGATGGTAAAGGGACTAGATGGTTTTTCATAGTAGTTTTACATCAGCATTTTATTTCACTTTCGATGTGATCTTTTTTTTTCTGTGCAGGGTGGTTACCTTTGTATTAACTGCAATTTATATGGGATTTCTGTATGGGCTATACGTGCCTGATTGGCAATATGAAGTGCCAATAAAAGAGACCTCTAGTTCTCCCTTAAATCTGGGATCCAATACATATTTTGTAAGTGTTAGTTTACTACTATATATTTTTCTGTTGAATATGCAAACTCTTTTGTTGCATTGAATTTTTCTCACAATTGTTTAGTTTAAGGTTTTATCATGTTTAGTTTTCCTTTAATGTTAGGATGAAGGGGGTATTCTTCACATTTATGATTTTTCCATAACAGACATTATTTGTACTTTTATATATATTTCTAGGTTTGGTTAAGGCTGACTTAATCAATGCATTTTAGGCCCATAACCTCTCTTTGGGGAAAGCACCCTACCTCTTTAGTTGTGTATAAATTGATGTTATCAACATCGGCTCAGAATAGGTTGTACTAGCCGGTTGGGCGAGTTTTGGAGGGTTTCTAGGTGGAATCAGTGGTTCCAACTGGAAATTGTTGGTTCGTAGTGAGCTGGCTGGTTCTATACAGGGGCATACAAAGGTTTTTGGGCCCACAAAAACCTTTGTATGCCCCTGTATAGAACCAGCCAGTTCCCTACGAACTGGCTGGTTCGTAGGGAAAAAATTTAATATGTGTTAGTTTTAAACCTTTTCAAGTAAAGCGAGGTATATAGATTGCCCAAACAAGCACAAAACAGACTAAAAATGAATCCTATTACCACACAATCTTACACTCAAAGATGAAAAGTCCTAACACCTAGATGGAGACATGTCAAACTAGGAGGATAGCCACTGTCACCTTATCATCACTCCTCTGCATTTTAGGCAAAGGGTAAAACTAAGTCAAGGGGGGTTTCCCTATGGTCACTAGGCTCACTTTGTGTGGTATGGAGTGGGAGTAAAGGAGCTTAGCAACATGAATAAATTGGAATGGGAAAGTTTAAAAGAGTTGGGGATGATGGATGAAAGGAATTTAGTGCCTCGTTCCTTGGGCTATGGAGTCATAAATGCAATCTATAAAAGTGTTCTACTAAGGATTAGTAAGCAAGGGATATCAAGGTATAGAAAGGAAAAGGCCTCACAAAAGGAGTTCCACAATCCAAACTAAAGGGAGGAGTTGTTAAGCATTCACTCATTATAGGAGATTTATGGTTTTAAACTTATTCTCTCCAAGGAAAGGCACACGATTTAACTCACAATAGGAGGTTAAATACTTTAACTCCTCTCCTCAAGACAAGATGCTCCCAACTTTAGCTTGTGTCAATCTTACCTGCAATCAAACATACCATAGATGCACCTAGAACAATTCTACCACACACATAAGATTGTACAAATATGAAAAACAACAACTTACAAAAAATAATACCTTAGTACAGTATATGGAGCTAGCTTGCTCACAAGTTCCTTCATTCCAAAATTTCCCAAGTGCAAAACGGAGAGAGAAAACATTTATATAGGGTTTAGCTCAACTCTCCTTTCCAATAAAACAATATTTTCCTAAGAAAATATAACTCTCCTTTCCAATAATTTGATCATGAGCCCATAGAGAAATGCTTGGATACAATGTTCTAGATTATTATTGTGCCACATGCCACCTTTTTCCATCCTTATCTTCACGCAAAGGAAAAATTTGGATGTCATTTGTCCTCCTCATGTGCAAGGTGCTCTCTAAGAAATAACTACCTCAATAAAATAATATAATTGCCAAGTCAAATGAGGTTGAGTGCTTTCGCAAATGTGTGCAGGGATGTCAAGTGTACAAGCTTCTTCATGAGGGCGCTTTCAAACAATAATATTGCTTGGTCAAATGAGTGGGGCGAATTTGAGAGGTTTTCCATGTGTAAAGCTCTATCCTCTAGGGATAAGGGTGCTCTTCTAGATATGCTTGAAAATGCCAAGTGTCTTCACTAGCTAACTCCTCTAAAAGCTTTTTTCACCAAGAAACCAACAAAACATCTCCTTTAGAATGTGCGCACTTGAAAAGTGTGTAATGGGTCCAAGTTACAAGTCACTTCACATGTGTGCAATGGTGTGAACAAGGTCAAATAAGTCCTCATAGTGGGGCGGGGCATCTAGTTGCCTAGGGATGTGTGTGATGAGGTGGAAATAATGATGTGGAAGGATAAGTACCTAGGGTGCATGGATAAGAAGATCCTAGTCAAATATGTGTTGAATTTTCACTAGGGCTAGGCTCAAGCATGAGGTTTATTTCAATTTTAGCATTTACTTGAACC
>CBVK0102036527.1:0-11572 GCA_900067695.1 Picea abies | reverse complement strand
CTTTCTAACCTCTTTACATATAGCTGTCATGACTAGCAGAGCCCAACTAGGCATGTAAGCACTCACTTTTTGCTCACACATCGACGAAAAGAGTGCCAACATTGGTATTAGAGCAGGTTCATTTTATCTAAGGGTAGATCCTAGAGCTTAAACATGACTAGCCATGAAGGAAATTCAACCAATAAGCCCCCCCTGTTCAATGGAACAAACTTTGCCTTATGGAAAGTTAGGATGAGAACCTACATAATGGCCCTAGGTGCAGATGTCTGGGATGTGGTAGAGACTAGTTATGTAAAGCCAGTTGTACTAGATTCTAAGGATGACAAGCTAGAATTCAGCTTCAACTCTAAGGCTATGAATGCTATTTTGAGTGGGCTTGTAGAAACAAAATTTGTAAAAGTTATGCACTTAGAATCTGCCAAAGAAATGTGGGACAAAATCATCAGTAGTTATGAAGGTAATGAGAAAGTAAAAGATGCCAAGCTTCAGACCTACAGATTACAGTTTGAACAGCTAAAGATAAATATGATGAAATGGTTGGGAAATACTTTCTGAGAGTTGAAGAACAAGTAAAGGCAATGATAGGACTTGGTGAAAAAATTGAGGATGTCTCTTTAGTTCATAAAATTTTTCGATCTATCCCAGATAGGTTCAACCCAAAGGTCTCCGCTATAGAAGAACTTAATGATCTAAAATCTTAGTCTATTGACCAGCTCCTAGGAACTCTGGCTGCCTATGAAATGAGGATAGGTAAAGATAAACCCACCTCTAGAGAAGCATCATTTATAGCAGATAAGAATGAGGATCCTGAGCCTGATGAAATTGAAGCAAAATTTGTGAGAAGACTAAAGAAAGGATCAGGAAAGTACCAAGGAAAATTAACCTTAAAATTTTTTAACTGTGGAAAGATAGTTCACTTTGAATCTAAGTGTCCTCACAATAAACAGGATCAAAATTTTGAAGGTGAAAATAAGTACAAACCCAAGAGATTTGGTAAAAAGAAAAGTCTATGTGTAAACAATGATGACTCTTCAGAGGACACAGATAATGAATCTTCCTGTGAAGATAAGATTAATAACTTTATGCTTATGGCCAAATAGGATTATGATAATAAAATCACAGGAAGTGATGTTGACGATGAAGAAGTTGTGGTTGACTTGGAAGGAGAACCAGCCAATGCTCTAGAATGAATGTAAATTATGTTATGAATATGTGTTGCATGACTGCTGGGAGAGGGGATGTGCTAAAAGAGACCATGATGGCTAATGAGAGGTGGTGGAAGGGACCTGAAATGGTTGCGTTAACTTCCACCGAGCCAGTACCGTACTGGTTTTTACTTTCTCAAAGACCAAAGAAACTCTTTGACCCTAGAATGGATTTCCCGTCAAATTGGTAGGTGGGGAGGCTCCTCACGAGTTAATGAGGGGATGGGGGTGAATCACCCATCTTTAAGAGCTCTCAAACATGACCACAGATGGGGAAATTCATGCCACACACAATCTTGCAGAGAAAAAGGAAAAAGAGGAAGTGTGGTAAAGGGCAAAGGAAAAAGCAC
Organism: Picea abies; assembly: GCA_900067695.1. Taxonomy (NCBI): domain Eukaryota; kingdom Viridiplantae; phylum Streptophyta; class Pinopsida; order Pinales; family Pinaceae; genus Picea; species Picea abies. The sequence goes on along the minus strand of CBVK0102036527.1, from coordinate 10,017 downwards.
GTGCAACAAGGATCGCGGAAGAAAACGAGAGAAACTCTGAAAACATAGAGAGTTCTGAACACAAGAGAAGGGGAGTAACCTTCATCCTGGATTATTTTTTTGTATCAGGAGAAGGAGAGTAACCTTCGTCCTTGACTTCCGTTGAGCTGGAAGTAGGAGACTGAATCTCAAAGCACTGTGGTCTAGCTCGGGGGTGGCTAGTGGTAAATCTGTTTGGAGTCACTGAGCCTACAGTTGGGTGGAAATGAGCACCCCTCTCAACAGTTGCATCATGCTTGGTGGATCTAATAAGTGTTTTATGCCTTGCATTTTGAATTGAATATCATGAATACATGCTCATGTTTATATGCTAAAATGATTTTTGTGTGGAATGATTGCCTGGTGTTTTAGACTAAAAATAATGGATGCATGTGTATACTTATATGCCATAGATGGTTTCTGACAAATGATTAAGTCTGGGGCATGACTTTGCTCCACCGAGAATCGTCTTGTTTGCTTGATTTTCGTAATATTCTGGGAAGGCCCCTCGAGAGTACTTGTCACATACCCACCATGTGAAATCGAAGTTTTCGTCCATATCTCAATGGTCAGACCCCCGAAATGTCTACCGAGGTCTAGCGTAAGCTAGTTCTTCCCTCGTCTATTCCCATAGGATCGCAGGTCACGACCATAGGTCAAACAAATAAGGTGTTCTTTCGCTCATCACGACTCAGCGCTACCAGAGCATCGAGTCCTTCAACTTTGCAAACCCTGACACAGTGGAGCACCAAACCCCGAAAGGGCTGGCAAGTACAAGTTTCCTGTTTGGGTCTTGTCCTCATGACCATGCGCTTAAACCGACAAAGCCCTTACCGACCTTTTGTGATTTGGGAAATCACGATGCAGGACTTCTTCCTTTCCCATTCAAATCCTCGAAAACCACGAAGTCTCCCAAGTTTCCCTCCAAGGGGATATCAATGGTGGTAAGCCTCTCCTGATCTGATGGTATGGATGCTTTCATGGTTTCGGTACTCGGGAGTTCGAAATGCAATGATTCCAAGTCTCCTTGTCATTTAAATCTTTGAATTCCGATATGGAAGTTCGTGTAAGAGATCAGCGGCTCTTAAGAGAGTGGATCCAACGATCCATGGGATTTCGGGACTTTTCCCAAATCTCTGACCGCTCACCATGCATCTCCTCTGATGGACAGTCCTGATTCTTTCGGCATTTCTCCTCTCCACTACGATGCGTATCGGGATTTCGGGCATCTGGATTTCACGAATCGCGAGGGAAAGGTTTTCTAGCCCTCTGGTTTCCCGGATGCCGAAACATCGAAGCGCCGACCAGTAGCCACATGTCCCTTCGATGGACGATGGCGACCTTTATCCAGGATCAACGGTTGTGATCTTTTCAGGATGATCAATGGTCACGATTAAATCCCACCTTTCTCAAACTTATTCACACCTCACACTATTTCGGGGTTTCGGTGATCGGGATTTCGCAACTCGTGAAGACAAGGGTTCTTTGCCCTTTTATTTCCCTGGTGCTGAAATGCCAAAGCACTTACCAGCGGCCACCTGTGCTCTATAGATGGACGGTCCAGGTACTTCCATGGACCATGGTGTCTACGGTCCCGATTCCTTCATCTCTTGCAAGAGAAAAAGGGGTCGTGGCATTAATGCTTGTGTCTCTTTCTCAAATCTAACGGTCATTACAGACCCTGGGATCCTTCGAAGGGATCATGTTCATGCATTTCTTGCAAAGGTGGAGAGGGGTCAAGGAACTATCATCCACGTATCCTCCCTGAGATGGACTGTCCTCATTATTTCACGATTTCGTGACTTGCAACCCCCAGTGACGCAAATCCTTTGTCAACTCGAATCCCCGGCATCCGAAATACCGATGGACTCTCAATCTCCGCCATGTGTCCTTCACGTATGGATGGTCTAGATCTAAATCGGGATTTTCACCATGGAGTGTCTCGATCTCTTGTCATCGGGACTCCCGAAATCCCAAACTCCGAATCCCCGATACCGACTCCTCTCTCAGGACTTTCACCCTTGTTCATGAGGGCTTAACCCTCATGCACATCCTAGCAAATCCAATGGCTATCGAATTTTCTAGATAAGATTTGACGACTCAGATTAGTCCCACGCTATGTACCGACTCCTCTTTCAGGACCTTCACCCCTGTTTATGAGGGCTTAACCCTCCTACATCCCCTAATAGATCCAACGACTATCGTGTTTTCTAGCTAAGATCCAACGGCTCAGACCTGTCCTACACCATGCACTCTCCCACTGCTCTCTGGTCGGGGAAAAACCAATGGTCCAGATACTCCCATAGACCTTGGGGATCTACGGTCCTGATTTCCTCCCTACTCACGAAGATAAAAGAAAAGGGGTAAGGCATGTAATGCCCTTGTTTCTTCTGCCAATCTAATGGTCGTGAACGACTGCAGATCTTCCGATGGGATCTCGTCCATCGATTGATACTTATCCCTACACTGCTACTTCAGGATTTCAAGAGGATTATTCTTCCTCGTACAGGGTTGCTAAGACTTGTGCATTCAGGTCCTTTTTCCAGGTTCTTGGTAAAATTTTCCAAGAGGGGTAACTATGTGGAGAGTTCTATTCCGGGGTATTCCTAGAGACAGATAAGGGGAAACAAATTCCCGAGAATGGACTGGAAGTCTAACTTGGTTCAACTTTTGCATAATTAAATTTATCTATCAACATAAGCAATGCATGATTTTTCTGTTACAAGCATACATCTACCCTTTCTTATCAAAACACTGCACAGACAGTCTTTATACTATAATCATTCACAATTTCATAGTTTATGAGCATATATGTCAGCATATGAATTTCAAGGTGTAAGATGTAAAAAAATTATCAGCAATAACACCAGAAGTAAGTGCAACTGCGTAGAGGGGTGCTCATTTCCACCCAATCATAGGTTCAACTATTCCGATAGGATTTACCACTAGCCACCCCCGAGCTAAGACCACGATGCTGCGAGACTGTGTCTCGATTTTCCAGTGACCGAGAACAAGGGTTACTCTCCCCCTTCTCTGCTATCACTCACTCTGCATATCTCCAGAGTTCTCTTCCTCCCCTCGCCTCTACCCCCAATCGCTTCTCCCTCACGCCTTATCCTCTTGCGAGGTTGCGTGTGGCGTGATTTCCCTCGCACTGGTTAGGCCTGACGGCTCTACGAATGGGCAGTTCACCCCCCCCAATCCCTCATTAATTCCTGAGGAGCCATCTACCTACCAACTTGCGAGACATTTAATTCGGGGCCAACGAGCTTCTCTTGCTTCTCCGGGCCAGTGAAGTCCAAATACGGTATTGTTCTCAGTGGAAGTTAACGCCACCATTCTAGGTGCCTTCCACCACCTTTCTCTAGCCATCGTGGTCTCTTTTCAACATATCCCCTCTCAGCAGTCCTTATATATATATATATATATATATATATATATATATATATATATATATATTATATAGGTCTTAAAATGATTATTTATTTGTGTAGCCTTCTTATGGCTAACATTTCTATTCGATACTAAATCCTTGTTAACATAGTGTTTTAAGTTTTGTATTGATCCTTGCTAATGTACTTCATATAAATGTCAACCAAAGCTATTTCATTGTCTCGTCATACATTAACTGGTTTCACTTTTCAACATATATTAATTCAGTTTTTATTAGACGATGGTTTTTAATACACAACATATATTAATATGGGTTTTAATATACATTAACATAGGCTTTGTCGTATCGTTCAGTGGACAACACTTAGCATATGTGGAGTTATTGTCTAGTTTTACGAGGAGATTAAATTCGTATTGGTACCATTCTTAATTGAATTCCCACCAACTTTCCATCATTAGCCAACATATCATACGATCTTGCATGCGCCACCCGTGGTTACCATCTCGAGACAATTTTTTCTCAGAATTTGTCCTGAGGTTGTACACACGTAGGCTCATCGTGTTTCCAAGTGTTAGGGTTTTTGTCAGAGCCTTAACCCTTCTGACCTTTTCATGGTTTCGCTCATTTCATACTTCACATTTTTTGTTTTCTGTGGTCTATGTTTTACTCTGAGAGGTTTTCATAGCGTGGAGTGATTTTTCTGTGTGACTGCTAGGCGTTCATAGTGTTCTTGGATTTGATATGATTGTGTCGTCCCTAAAATGGTAAGAGATTTAATAGCCTATTTACTTGTTTTTTTTCTCTGTAAGTTGTTATTATCCAAGCCATTAGCTCATGGTGGTGGGTAATTGTTATTTTGTTGGTTCTGTCTAAATTTATCTGTGAAATTTGCGATAGCAAACTTCTTCCTCATTGTGTAAGTCTGTTATATAATGCTTAGTTTTATATTTTGGTCGTGGTAATCTTTCACTTCTGGCTAGCTTCTGGTCCGAAGGGTATTACCCCTGCACTCATTATTCTATGAAAGTTTGTAGTTTGAAGAACCTGTTCAATTTTTTTATGTGATTTGAACCTAATTAGGACTCATGTTAAATAAAATATTGGGTTTCGCATAGTGTCGTAATTGTTCTCTATTTTATTCTATAATATTTTTCGTAAACATTGATATATTTATTCTCGGGTAATTGACTAATGATGGGCCCTGCATATTACTTGCGAGGGTAGCCATCGACCATTCAACTCCCTATACATTCGGGTGAAGTTCAAGCAACTCACAAAGATACAAGGAAATTCAATACATCCATGGTAAGTTAGTCTTTTATTTTTGTATATAATTATGTTTCCTAATTAACTTTGTATCACATCCTAACTTGTTTGTTGTTTGATGTACAGGTACCGAGGAGGTTCGTACCATGGATATTTAGGAATACCTTTTCTTAGAAAGGTATTTAGGTTCCATTCCTTAACTATCTTCGATTTTTGCAACACAATTTAGGATTGTTCTATTGTTATATCTAGTTGACCGAATAATTTGTATATTCATGAAAATTCGTAACTCAGGACTGATGCCTACGCATTTTATGATTTGTAATATTATGTTATTGATATACAATTATCATTTATAACCCTGGTTTATTTACTGTTATTTCCCTTGTTGGACATAAACGATCATCATTCGTTAGCTTCTATACAATGTAATTATTTCCTTTTGATTAAATACACAATGTTTTTTATTTAAACTTTGTAGTGATTTTGTTTCCAATATATGCATAGCATATTTTGTTAACTATGTAACGATTTTCCTTTCAGATATATGCGTAGTGTATTTTGTTAACTCTGTAATGATTTTCCTTTCATACATATGCATAGTGTTTAAATATGTAAGGATTTTCCTTTTGGATATATGCATAGTGTTTAACTTTGTAACAATTTTCCTTTCAGATATATGAATAGTGTATTTTGTTAACTCTGTAATGATTTCCTTTTAGATATATGCATAATGTTTAACTCTATAATGAATTCCTAATATATGTCAAATCCTTTCCAGTTGTATACATTGTATTTGTTGAAAGTTTGTTCTCTTCCATACAAGCCTCTTATATGAATAAAACTCTGGTTTATTAACTAGGTTTTTACCGATGAGTTTCATTGCTTTATTAATGGTAGTATGATTCTATTCATATATCTAGGATCATAATAGCTATTAACTTTCTTTCATAGTTTTTCTACCTAAACTTATGATATGCATCGACATCTCGTATAACAAGCATTAATTTCTAATATTGTTATCAATTATTTATACCAGAGAATTTAGCCACAACAATGTACAAATAAAAACACAGTAATATTTAAATCAACATATTCATAACAAGAAATAAAACCTGGAACTTTGGGGAAACCACATGTTGAATACCATGTTCCTCCCAACCTTAGACTATAGTCTATGTCATCTCTGTCACCCTCGAGATGGATTTGGAATCCAAGGGGCTACCTATGTGGCCACTTGCATAATTTTGAGCTCTAGTTGTTGTGTGTAATCTTTGTAAAATTTTACTTTTTCAAGTCGGTTTATGCATAGCCTTTCTCAAGCTATCAAATTCAACTGTTTGGAATGGCATCACATTCCCTTATCATGAATTCTTTTATTTTTCCTAGAACTTGTGGCATTTGTCTTGAGCCTCCTGCTCACTAACCACCCGTCAGATTTAACTTTACAAATGTTCACAGATTCTCCTATAAATATAGAATGTGTTTTTTTGAATTTAAGTTGACTCCACAACTTGTCTCAGTCTTCTTCCACTTGGCCAACCCCTTTGTATTCCTAACTCTCTATTTAACAATTGCTTCAACGTGTGCCCCTTTTTCCACTTGTGTTTATTTTCATAAAATAATAAGGTTTTACAACTCAATTTTGGTCAATCGATCGAATTGTCTTTTTGGAAAAATAATTAAAATTATAAATTCAAAACAATAATATAAATAATAATTAAACATCCAAGTTGTGGGGTATCACAACCCTCCTCTAGATTTTGCACCCTTGCAACTACATTGCAACAACTAGTTTGGGTAGATTTGTAACTACAAATCTTCAGAGATTGAAAGGGTGATGGATCTCTCTCGGTTGGAGATCAATAGGTATCATAGATATAGATCCAAATAAGAACCAACAATAGTAAAAAAAAAAGTATGTAAGCCATCCATATCTGGTTTTCAACTCAATTTTTTTTGGGTTTTCTCAATATTTGTTTTCATAACTCACACCCTCCTGAAGGCTTTCAGTTTATGGTGGAGATACATATATCCTTGCCCCATAGGCTCATATATATCCACATCATAGAGGATATTCACATATCTGTTTCCCCCTAGAACCCACATATGTCTCCCTCTATCTGTTTCCCTTGTTTCCTTATCACTTCCATCTCACATTACAAAGTCTTATAGAAGCTCGCATTTCCATGGGTATTTATCTCACTTTGAAAGTGAAATATAACACACCTTAAGAATCCATGGCCCCTTGAAGATTTCTTTCCTCTATAGGATATCCAATCTCACCATAGTGTTACTCATCCTAGAGCATAACACTCTCTCTCTCTCTCTCTCTCTCACCCAAATATTCTTCAGTATTTGGTGTCAAGATTTATATTCAATTCACTTGTGCATGAAAATAATTCTTCCTAGGGGAGACCCCTTGTTATTTGAATTAGACTCTAATACATCCAATCCAGTACAAGACCTATCCTCAACTCTCAATGAGCTAATGAGAATGCAACAATAGAGTAACCCAGATCCATTCTTCCTTGAAACGAGGTTCCAACTCCCCAAATTTGTGGGGAAAATAAATGGAGAGGTTGTAGATTCATGGATCTACAACCTCTCCACATATTTCAAGACTTTTACTACCCTAACTAAGGAAAATAAAGTCCAAATAACATCGCTCGAGCTAGAAGTCCTAGCTCATACTTGGTGGGACACTCATCTTGAAAACACCACATTGGTGGTAGATATAGGACCTTATGATAACTCTTCAGAGTCACCTATCAAAACATGGGAACAATTTTGTCATGCTTTGAGAGACTGTTTTTATCCACCCAACTACCTTCAAAATTTGTGGACAAGATGGCTTCAACTCAGGCAATTGCCTACACAAAATGTACACTCATACATTGACTACTTTTGCAAGCTTCGAATCCAACTTCACATATCATATCTAGAAGAGGTATTTATTCTCAAATTTAACTTAGGCTTGTTATCTCAATTCCGTATAGAAGTGGATTTGTTTGAACACTTGACTTTGGATAAATATTTTGAATGAGCTTTGGTTTTATAAAGAAAGGTGGCTCCTTGAGGATGCACTCCTCAATACCGACCAACCCATGCCTCAAATCCATCATAAGCTCCTACAAATTAGACCTCATATTGCCCTAATAATATTATAGCACCTCATCCAAACAATCTCAATCCCAATGCCCTATGGTGTTACACAAAACTCAGTCCCACTCCTCTGCAAATTATCGAATTTTAAAATAATTACGAACTAATAAAACACTATTTGCATAGGCTACTTCCTCACAAACCACCATTGAAATATAAATTGTTTCTATGGACAAACCCACTGAAGTTGACCCCCCCTAATTTTTATGACATCTGAAGACACAAAATATTCCCCATTAGCCCTCTTTACACACAATTTACAAATAAAATAATCCTTATCCTTGTTGATCATGGACACTGGTAGTAAAAAACACTTGGTATGATCAGTTTGGTTGGGTACAAAGAGATGGCCCCCGACTCTTCGTGTCTTAATGTTGTATGGTCACTTTTTCTATTGGTAAATTTAAATATTATATCCTCTGTGATGTCTCTCCATTAGACTGTGTCGACCTCCTCTTAGGCCTTCCATATCAACAAGATCATAAAATTTTGTATATGGACAAAACCCACCAATATAAACTCTCAAACTATGGACATACATATGTTCTTACCGCAACAACCCCCAAACCCACCACAAAAAAGAACAATCCCCATGTCCATCTGAACCAATGTGTTTCTTTCTGTCTAGTCTACCTTATTCAACCAGACAATACAACCCACCCAGTACCACAAGGTATGGCTCCCCTACTTTGATAATTCATTGATGTCTTCCAACCACCCAATGGAATACCCCCCCCCACCACATAGATCATTCTATATATCGCATTCCAGGAGCTTCATTACCCAATTACCCTACTTACCTACTAGCACCATGAGAGGAAGAGGAAATAAAGAAACAATTGACTGAGCTTATAAAATCAGGTCATATACAACCTTCCTCTTCCCCTTATGCATCCCCTACCTTCTTAATCCCAATGAAGGACACCACTGAGATGTGCCTCGTCACTCGATACTATTCCCTTAATAAGGCTACATTCAAGAAGCGATACCCCCTACCCCGGATTGAGGAGTTGTTGGATAGTTTGCAAGGTGCTCAATGGTTCACTAACTTACATTTGACATCTAGATACCATCAAGTCCGAATGAACTTAGCATATGTGTGGAAGACATCCTTCAAGACCAAATTTGGTCTTTTTGAATGGAAATCCATACCATATGGCTTGACTAATGCACCAACAACATTTATGATAGTTATTAATGATATCTTTATGATCAGGGGATCAAAATTTGCTCAATTTTCAAAGTGCTCGGATTGAGACAAAACCAGTGCCATTGTGTCCGTCTCGTTTTCCTAATTCCGGCGGTATATTTATTTTCGCAAATGGAGTCCGTATGGAGGAGATATCACGATTTTACCGTCAAGTCAAACAGGTCAAAATTGGTGCTGACTGTACATGTCCGTACAGTCCGTACGGCCACGTGGAGGGCCGTACCATGATGCTGACATGGCAGAGGGGTGACGTGGCACACATTGGTTGGTTATTCGTTGTCCAATCATAAACTGACACGTGTCACTTCATTTATGTTTAATTTGGCTTTGTAAAAGATATTGGGAGTCCGCGGGGTTTGACCCTGGGACCTCCCCCCATGGTAAAGCTTTAACATACACGCGCTAGCCAACATGCCCAAGCTTGCTCCTTGTTATATGAGCGGGCGAATGTACATATGAATTCGCGTGTTGTATTGTATGGAAAGGGGGGGGGTCGGGGCTTAGCCCCGACCCATAATATAATGTTCAAACCATATATAAAACATATACCATGTAACATATATATATTCGCGCAGGAAAACGTTGGTATATATATAATGTGGGCGTGCGGTTTGTAACCCACGACCCATAATATGTATGCACGGGATTGTTATATGTGTTATACATTGTGTTAGCACGCGGTTACACCCGTTGCACGGTTTTACAACCACTTTTATGCTGCGCCTTTGGTCGTATGACCATATGACCCAATGCTAGGCGGTTGGGGGCCAGAGGCGCCCAAACCGTCCTACAGTTTGGACCGTTTTCGGAACCGCTCAGTGCTGAGTTTATATGCGCGTTTGGAGCGTGTTCCAGGTTCATGTACAGATTGTAGAACCAGAGGCAGCAAAGAAGGAGGGAGACTTCAGAGGAGGCTATCTTCTTCATTTTTCGACCGTTTCAGGTGCCGTCAGAGCCTAGACAG
>CBVK0102036521.1:0-12945 GCA_900067695.1 Picea abies | reverse complement strand
CAAGTATTTAATTTACCCTATGCACTTCATCGAACTCGCGAAGTGACGAGAGCCGTAGATCTAAGGACACTTCAGAAGATTTTTTGGTCATTGGATCTAAGTCCCAGTGAGTCTGAGGTTGACCACTCTGGGTGAAAGGGAGTGTTAAACCAGTAGAACCCCCAAACGTCGAAGTCACGAAGTGACGAGGACCGTAGATATGAGGACGTGTCGAGACCTTTCTTGACTATTGGATCTAGATTGTAGTTAGCCTGACGTTGACCACTCCAGGAATAAAGAGGAGATTATAAAGCAGAACCCTCGAATGTCGAAGTTGTGAAGCAACGAAGGCCGTAGATCTATGGGTCTACGTGGACACATCTCGACCATAGGATGTAAGGGGCATTGGAAGGTTGTCAGTCTGAAGTGACGTGGCACGTTGATGTCACCCAGGGTGATGTGGAGCCACGTTCATCGTGACACATGTCACCTTCATTCATGCTTTTCGCAGACCCTATGTGCCCATTGGAACATGACACGTGTCTCCTATTGATAGGGACACGTGTCATCTATGTTCTCTGCCGCATGTCACTCCTTGGTATGTGGTTTCTTTACCTAATGGCTAACGGGACCCCGGGAGTTCGAAACTCCAGGAGACTTAGGATGTTAGAATGTATACTCCCAAAAGGGCCAAAGGCTGGAGCTATTTGGCAGTACCTTGGGAGTTCGAGAGTTCAGAACTACATAGGTTTGGGGTGGTGTAGTTGGATAAGTAAAAAGAGTCGAAGGACAGAGCCACATGGTATAATTCTAGGGCTTCGAAGGATATGCACGTAGAAAGAAAAAGGGGCATTCAACGTCGAATGTCGAATTCTCGTAACTTTGTGCGTTAAACAAGAATGAAGTTTCGTCAGTGGATTTAACGAGGGATGGATTTCCATCATAGATGCAGGAGCACTGGTGAGCTATAGGACTTCGAGGGACTTGGGATGGTACGAATGAGACGAACCCACATGGGTGCCACGTGGCCTTTGGCCCATGATGCTTGCAGAACTTCGGAAGGGTATAAATTCAATCTAGAACCCGGATTTGAGCATGGTAACGATGGTTGGAAATCTCTTGACAAGGAGAGGGTGATGGAGATCTCGAGAAGAGGATTCGATATGATGGAGGAAAGCAAAATTTTGATTCCCATCCCTTAAAAAGGTACTTAAGGGGCTGGGTGTGTTACACCAATACTATAATACTAATACATTCTTTCCCTATAATCAGAAATAGAGGTCAATTTCCGTTGGGCACTTGCAATGGAATTCACAATGATGTCCAAAGAAGTGGTGAAGAAGACTATGCTAGGCTTTCTTAAGGCTCTCTTGTGTCCCTTAATTGTTCCTCAAGGGTTCTTAATATAGCTAACCCCTCATCAATTTGAGTGTTTACATTGAGTGGGTTGGGGTTTTGATCTTCTTGGTTTTCTTCTGAGTGGTTTACATTGTCTAGGGGTCCCATTATATTATATATTTTGAAATTTAAAAGCCATGGCATCTAAATTAGGTTGGTTTTTAATTAAAATACAAAATTACAATTTTTTTTTTAATTTTGATTCTTGGAAGCAAAATAAATAAATTAGAATGACTAAATTGATTTAAAATTTGATAAATTAAACATATATGGATAAGATCCTCCTCTTTAACTCCTCAATATAATAGTTAATATATTTTTATATATAAATTAATTTTATTATTAAAAAATATCCATGAAATAAATATATAAAACAATTTAGTGAAAACAAAAGAGATTAGTTTAATTGTAATAAATGTTATTGATATATGTCTCTTTAAAAACCCTACGGACCACTTTTTCGAAATTTACACAGCTCCTCCACATTTTTGGCCGTCGTCTATGTCATGCAACGTTCAGATGAAAGGCAAAAACTGAAAGGGAAAAAATGAAAAAATACTTATTCTTGGTGTGATTTTTTTGTTGTTGTTTTTAATATTTTTCATCAATTTTATTTGAAATTGTAAAAGGTGTTGATTTTAGTTGTTGGATTGTATAATTTTAATTCTAATATTAGAGGGTTTTTTATACATTCAAAAATAAATAAATTTATATTAAAAAATTAACTAATAAAAAAAAAAATCATTTTACAAGTATATAACTTAACTAATTAATTTTAATATATAAGGATAAATAGATTTATCTTAAAAAGTTAGTTAATAAAAAAATAAATCATTTAACAAATATATAACCCAACTAACGTTCAGACTAAGATATAAAAAGCACTCAAATGATTTTATTGATCACAGGGAACGGCCACCAATCATGTGGAAAAGCATTTCGGCCAGACACAGCAACTGAAAAGACTCAATCAGTTGGAGGAGGAGATTTGAAAGACTGTTGCAACATCAACAGAATAACAACAATTACTTTATCATTGTAGTTAAAGGTGCAGAACACTAAGAGAGTAACAGCGATTACTTTATGATTACAGTTAAAGGTGCATAACACATCTCAAGCTTTTGCCTTCCAACAACAACTCAAAAGCTTTGTTGATCTCTGAAAAAGGCAACTCATGGGTAATAAACTCCTCTACTCTCATCTCCTGCGATCAAAATCGAAACGAGTATATGTAATATTTTATTCAGAAACAATATCAACATGAACATCAAATGGAATTGATAAGCAAGGTCTGTACCTTATTCATAAGCAAGGTATCGACCAGGTAAGGCAGTTGACTTTTTCCCTTCACACCTCCAAAAGTTGTGGCCACGATTCTCCTCGCAAACAATTCGCATGGATGAAAGCTTATCTTACGAGGACTCATATCCAACCCCAACAAAACCGTGACACCTAACGACTGCAACGCATGTTAATATCCGAGAGAAACAAAAATTGATTTGAGATGGCACAGCAAAGGGAAGGGCTGCTTTACCTCCCGAGTAGCCAAGAAGGCCTCATATAACACGTCTGTGTTTCCAATGCATTCGAAGCTGTAATCCACACCTCCGTCTGCCATCTCTCTTATCATCTATTGGAATGATTCCTCTCTTTATCAGCAAGAAAAGCCATCCAATTCTTCTAATAAAATATTAGATAATACGGTTCAAAAAAAATACCTCATGGATTGGTTTTTCATGGTCTTTTGGATTGATGCAATCAGTCACTCCCAAGGCTCTGGCTGCATTGGAAGTCTAGTAAATATCTTCTCTCAAATTGGACATGTCTCTTTTATCTCGGGAGCGAGTTATCGAATTTTTAGAGCATCAAATATATTCTTAACAAAAAGTGTAAACGGTTAAAGTAACATTTATCTCTTTAAAAATCTGATCCTTTCAACCTTTAGGATAAAAGTTCAGATAAAAAATTACAGCCTTTAACTGTAGAACGTGGCTGCGGCTCTAAACGCAATAATTACAACTCAAATTGAATATAGTATTACAATAAAACATACTTGATTAGTTGATAAAACAATCCCACAGCAGAATCTCCAATTTTACCTTTCATGAACTTGGTTGGATTTGTGTCTATGCCAATTATCCTGGATGCCCCTCTCATCCTCGCACCCTCTGAAACCTATACACAGCCAGAAGGTCATTATTGTCACAAATTACGGATTTACAGAAAGTCAAGTCATGGAAATTAGGGGAAATCGCTTGGAAACAATAACAGATACAATATCGATTCTGGGAATATGGACGAGGAATGAGAGTACTCACTGCCAAGCCAACAGTGCCGAGGCCAAAAATGGCCACTGTTGATCCAGGTTCAATATTGGCTATGTATAAAGCAGCTCCAACACCTGATTAAATACCCAGCAGAAACAAATATTTGTCATTCTAATACTATATTTATTCTAGCTAGTTGATACAGAGAATTATAGATTCGTCATGTATTTATACCGAAGTGGAATATGCATAAAAAGATTAACAGATCTAGTAATTGATACCTGTGGTTATACCGCAGCCAAGCAAGCATGCTTTATCCAAAGGAGCCTCTGGATTGATTTTGACAACGCAAGCATAATCGACGACTGTGTACTCGCTAAATGTGGAAGTGGACATGAAATGGTAAATGGGTTTTCCCCTAATTGAGAAACGCGCCTTTCCATCGCTTCTCATCACATTCCTTGTGGGATCGATTTTGAATTTATCGCACTTATTAGTCCTATTAGATTTACAGCACACACAATCTCCACACTCCCCTGTGAACAATGGAATCACATGATCTCCCACCTTAATATCTGTCACGCCATCTCCTACGCTCTCCACTATCCTGCAATCAGAATTCTCATTCATTTGAGCAGTTTGAAAAGCATGTAATCGCCAATAAAAATAGTGATATATTTACCCAGCACCCTCGTGTCCAAATATGCGAGGAAACACTTGCAATGTTTCGTCCTGCAAATATTATGTGATCTGGAATTAAAGAAGTTATGGCCAGCAACCAATGGCAATTAACGCAGAAGATATGCGATAAAGGGGAGTCTAAGAAGGTAGAAACAGCGTTGCAGATTACCTCTCCACTCCAGAATGAAATATCAGTGGTTCAAACAGAGGTGTGAGTGATTTTGATGCGGACTTCCATAGCCTGTGGTGGATCTACTTGAATTTCTTCAATAACCAATGGCTGCTTTGCCCCCCATGCTACGGCCGCTGTTTTAGAATCACATTGACATTAACGTTGAATTGAAACTTGTGGGACTAGAATCGAAACTTAAAAAATGCAGATGGGAGAAAAACGATACCTCTGCAAGTGATGACTTTACCAGCAGTTTTCAGCGTCCAGACACAGCCTTCGCCATTAAAAATGGGAGTATCTACCATCTGGGTGAGACCACTAACACTTTCTTCACACATTTTTGCGATCACTCAACCAACAGATTATGAGAACGAAAATCAGGTGACTTAATAATGCCGAAGCAGAGGGTGTGTTGGGCATGGAACAAGTCAAGGCGTGTAGTCAGGTGACTTAATAATGCCGAGGTAGAGGTGTCTTGGGCATGGAACATCAAACGCATGTTATTTTCAGGTGACTTAATAATGCCGAGGTAGAGGTGTCTTGGGCATGGAACATCAAACGCATGTTATTTTTTGGCATGGCATGTTTGTTTTGTTTTTCCTTTATATATGGCTAAATCTTATGAATGCTACATATGGTCTATTCAAGTCCGGTATATTGCTAAGTTTAGTGGGTGTTTTAACAATGTACACCCTTAAAAACATGTTTTTTTTATTATAATTTTATTTTAAAAAAATTCGAAAATTAATTTTAAATGAAATTTTAATTTTCTAAATATATCAACTGACAGATTTCCTAAATATACCATCTGACATATTATAAACTATATTCATTAATGCTATTTTGTTTTTATATCAAATTATATGGATATGGATGGGGAGTTAGCGTTAAAGGTTGAACATGAACATTTTAAGTTTCGTATAAAGTTCTGTACAGTTTTCTGTCATTAACAGAATGTAATTTAATGTTTTTATAAATTTGAAATTTATTATTAACATCAATCATTACAATTTTATACTGAATATTATTCATAAAATTATAAAATAATAATATGAAAAGTTAAATATAATATTTAAATTTTTAAGTCAGCAAGGGTGTAAACTGAGGGTGTAAACTCATTGATAAGTGTTATGTAAATAAAAATAAATATGTTAAAAAGGAAATCTCAAGTTTAATTTATAAAAACCATTTATTATTCATAAAATCATAAAATGTTAATATAAAAAAATTATAATCATATTTAAATAAAAGTGATTTAAATACTTTTATTTAAAATGATTTAGTATTATTAATTTACAAAATAGAAAATAACAACAATTTACATATATCAATCACTTTTAACTTTTACTTAAAAGTGATTATAATGTATAAAATCAACCATAATTCCTTTTCAATCAATGGAATCTCAATTCAGAAAACCACCATAAATAAAATTGTTTTAAATGCTAAATATGTTGCTTTCCTTGTTTCTTTATTACATTCAACCTCACAATGATTTCTAGATTCCATCCATTGTTTGTATATGGGCAACACTACCCAAGATGCCATTTTGCAACACTATCGCGTCAATTATTAAATATTGACAGCCACTTGTACAGTAGTATTCCGGACGTTCACATGTAACCACTTAACCATATCCATTTGGCTATAAGATTGGACTTGGTTCATTTGTAGCAAATTGAATGTGTTTGGTATCTTTTATAAAATTAATTGTTTTTAAATTGATAATTATAAATTTTGAAAGTAAAAATATCAATATTGAAATGAGTAAATGTGATTAAAAAATCAATTTAATTATTATATTAAAATGGATTAATATATATATTTATTTTAATATTGAAATTGTAATATTTTAATCAAAATATTTATATAAAAATTTAAATCTGAGAAGTTAATTTAAGAAAAAATGAAAGTTAATTTAAAAAGAGATGAAATTTAGTCACTTTCCTATGTTGGTTGAAAGTATAGAGACTATGTTGGTTAAAAGTATAGAGAAATCATTGCAATGATTACTTTACATCATTTTTCATTATTCTTCTATATTGACTTGATTTTTCTATACATACCATATCCCCTTTGGATTTGAACTTATGACCTTCAAGGAGGAAACACATGTTCTTAATCAGTAGGCACACTCAAGTTGTTAAATTAATATGAATATGTAATACTAATAATACATATATCAATTTGATTACAATAATATGTCAATTATATAAATAAATATAATTTTATTATAAATCATAATGTCCACTATAATGCCCCCTTCCAATTGATCATGACGGAGGATGACTTAATAGCCTATACGACTCATGTAAGCTATAGTCAACAAAGACAAAGGAGTCAAGGAGGCTTATTTGGTGTCACTAGGTTAAAAGAATAACAAAATCCTAAAGTGATATTAAGTAAAAATATATAATTATATTTAAATGAAATTGAAGGGAAAATAAACCAAGGGTTTGATTTGGTAAAAAATGGGAAAGATCTAGAAGGCTTGGAGGAAGGATAAATAGAGGGGCAAACCTTCTCTTTGGCATTATGATTTTATCTCTCATTTTGGAGTGTTGTTGGAGCCATTGTATCATTAGGGTTTAACAAAAACCTTCCACCATTGCAGTTTGGTTTCGGTGGTGCAATATCCACCCTAGCTAAACAAGGAGGAGGATCCATACGAGGTCTTCATTGGAGTCTTAGATTGATTTGTGTAATCTTGAAGGAATATTGGCGTGCACAGGGCATTTACAGATCTTTTCAGAGGAGGTAGATCACCGATTCTGCAGTGACCAGGAGGGTTTTGAGGAAACCGTGATAGGGGTCATCGTCGCGGGTTGAGTACAGGGCATCATGTAAGTCCTTGCTTGTTGGCTAGCCATGTCTCGTGAGGCCTCTCTTGTTGCACAACCTCATCCAACAAGGATATTTGTGAATTGGGATTACAGATCTGTTGAGGCATGGGTGGTCATATCACAGTGATAGGTGTTTCTAGAGAAGATTGATACCGCACCAATGAAGGCTAGACAGTCCAGGGGAAGACATATATATTGAGGATATTTTGGCATCATTACCAGGTTTATTGTTTTTCTTTGTTAGTAAATATTGCAGCGACCTTACAGCTAGTATATCTATGTGTTTAGGAGGGTTTTGCAGTCATTGTTACAACCAATAAGGATCTTTGTATTTCTTGTGATTTGGGTTTCCATACCATAATAAGATGTTATGGTTATCTTCTCTATTCCATGTGTAATGGTTTCTTGGAATATGTTTGACAATATTCCTAGCTTGGTGACATATGCAAACTATTTGTAAGAAATTTCCAGTGACCTTAATACAAAGTGTTTGATAAAATCACACAAAGAGAAACAATAATTTGAACAAAAAACATATTTTTTTCTATTTATCCTAGTTGGGGACATTACAGTGGTATCAGAGCTGGTGATCTTGCCAATCTGTGATTTATTGAAGCATTGATGCCAAAGAAAACTAGAGGATGAGGGAAACAACCCACGCCAAGATCAGAGTCATCATAAGAGGTAGAAGTAGAGAGAGTTATGGGGGAACATCCTGAAGATATGACAATACAAATATTGGAAAGCATAGCTAATGGGCAACAACAATTAACACAAGTCCCGATATAGTTCTTTTTTGACAATCAAGAAAACCAAAACCAGGGAGGTACCAATGGGAACCATGCAGAGACTATCCATAAAGGTGGTAGGACTCCTGAAGGGAGTAATACCTATGCACCGACACAAAGTTTCTTCCAGGAAGGTAGTAGAAAGGTACCTAGACCATTATTGTCGCCATTCCTTGAGGAACAACCTAGAGGAGCATAGGAACAACAAGGGTTGGCAGATAAGATGAACTCCTACTTTAGGGAGTATCAATTGCTAGAAGAAGGATCCCATGTAGCCATGTATTACAATGACTATTGCAACCTCAAGATGAGGAATAAACCCAGGGTGAGAAAGAATCAACAAAATTTTGATCTTCTACACAAATTGAGGAAGATGAATATCCCATATTTTGATAGATCTGACAGGTGCACATCACGAGCATGGGTACATAAGTTGGAAACTTATTTCCAACTTAACCCAATGATGGAGGAAGAAGAAATCAAGTTTTCCACCCTACCCTTGGATGGAAAGGCTCATGAGTGGTGGTACCATGGGCTATTAACATTAGGGAATTCCAACATCACATCATATGAGGATTTCACCCAAAGGATGATGGATAGGTTTGATAGGAAATATCTTGATAATGACTTCAGGGAGTTGGCACAGCTGAGAAAGACAAGTACGCCAAAGGATTATGTCATAGAGTTCCAGCGGATGGAAGTCATGGTGACGAATATTTATGAGAATAGACTGTTGATGTTATCCATGGAGGGATTGGATGAACCCTTAAGAGGTTGGGTGAGGGATTTTAGGCCAAACAAACTACAACAATCCATCGTGAAGAATCAAGATATGGTAGACATAGTCCCCAAGAAGACATCGACAAAAAAATTTATCCCATAGAAGGGTCAGGTGTCAAAACCTCCCCAGAAGACATGGACAGAGAAGGATAGGTTGGATGAGGAAACTCTGAGAGAACTAAGGAGGAAGAATATTTTCTATAGTTGCAAGGAGTCATGGGAATCAACTCATCAATGTATGGGAAAATGTAAAGTCCATTATGTTAGAGAAAGCTTGTCATGTTCTAGTGAATGGTGATTTTGGCCTAGGTCTGTGATTTTTCCTGTCTTTTCCCCCCTTTTGTGCAGAACCGATCATAGATTTCTCCTCTCTGCGTATATTTTCCTTTGTTGTTTTCTTTCATCCTTTAGTTGACTAGTTTTCCTTATCAAAGTTTGCCTGAGAGATATCGACCCCGAGCTTTTCTGTTCCCCTTATGGCCGATTACTTTTCTTTTTGCCTCTATTACCGAGTCTTTTTTTTTCTCAAGTCCTAGTCGTGTCGTCCAAGTCTTCATTATTGCAGGCCACAACACTGAGAGCGGTATTATATGGAATCAAGCGAGCACGGGAATCAAGATTTCAAATGTTGAGAGATTATGCATCAAGGATCATGAAATCCCGATTCGTGAAGGGGAATATCTAGGCCGTCTGTTTGTGAGAAGAAGAGGGTCATTGATTTGACTTCAAAAATTTTAGGAACTGGGAGTTTGGGGTTCTCATCAACAAGTGCACCCATATCCCAAAGCCCCAAAATGAGATTGGAGGTTTCCCAGGAGCATCATCTCTTTATTCTGAAACAAACAATCGTGAAACCTCCCATAAATTGGGTCCATGGTCCTAGCGCTCGGTCACAAAGGAAGAAGATCCAGGAAAAGGGGCTAGTGATCATTCCATAGTCGACATTTTGTGTT
The DNA here is from genome assembly GCA_900067695.1 of Picea abies. Lineage (NCBI taxonomy): Eukaryota > Viridiplantae > Streptophyta > Pinopsida > Pinales > Pinaceae > Picea > Picea abies. The sequence goes on along the minus strand of CBVK0102036521.1, from coordinate 3,084 downwards.
GTCAAGGGAACGATCGTGGCCATCCATTTTGAAGTGAGTCTAACCATCGATCTCAATGACTATTTTGCGATTTTGGGCATTGTGATATTGAAGCCAAGATGGGGTGAAAAATCTCGAAATGAGAAACCCCAAAACATCATGTGGGACAAGCGTGAGGTCATGGCTCGCAGTCACATGGGGTGGTTGAAAAGAGCCATGCCAAAGGGGTCAAGAGTGTTTGTATTAATAATAGAGGAAGGAAACGTGGTTTCAAGATGCTAAGTTTAACTCAACAATTTAGGAGCACTGCCTAAGAGCATTCATGGACGTCTGGGATCATCCTGATCCCAATAAGGGTAGTTAATGAAGTCGAAGAAGGTGGTTGAAACCTCATTTAAACCATAAATAGGAAGCATGGAAGCACCGATCGTGGAGGCGAGTTGTCATACCAAGGTCACCCTGTCATGAAATTTTCCTACAAAACCCATATTGTCTTAGATTAGCATCTGACAAAGGAAATCCTATGCAGTCTGATAGAAGGAGAAGAAAATCAAAGCTTTGACTGCAGGGGTCCAATTGCATCCTTGGGGGACGTTAGCAGCTCTAAGTATATATACTCATGTTTTATAATTTTAAGTGTCAATGGTTGAGCAGAGCTCGCGGTTGCAAATATTTAGTAAAGGACTCTGGTTCTCTGGTTATGTTATGTATTTGAGACTTCTTGTCTAATTAAATTCAGTTTGCTTTTCATCTCTTTGTAACGACTGTATTAGAACACTCGAGCATGGAATATCTAGTCGAGGGTAGTTGTGTTTGTGTGATGTATGTTTGATCACAGTGACATCACTGTCAATTTTAATCAGTTCCCTATGCTTCTTTGCTTCCAACACTGAATGACCCAGGCATGGATGATCCAGTCAGGTGATTAACATTGAATTGTGATGTATGATTGATTTCAGTTCATGATAATTTCATTTTGTTCCCTTTAGCTCTGAGCCAAGAAGATCTTGTCTTTCGAGTTATCTTTTCCTTTGGTTGTCGAAAGACCAGACGTGCACAACAGACCACTTCATCTTCTTTAGGTTCTTCCCCCTACTCACCACTATGCAGAAAATCACTGAATGAAATTAGACTAATACCTCACTTGTCTATGTATGCCAACCCATTTTTCTAAGTTAAATCAATATAATCTTGGGACTGTGTCCATTAGACCACCCTTAAATTTATTCATTGTGACATACAAACTGATGGGTATTGGGCTTACCTCTGCTGCAATCTAGAGGTGACTTCTGGTGCTAACACATTGATTTCAAGTTTTCCACATTTTATGACAAGCACTCTTCCATGATGTGTTGGAGATTAGCCAAGCTCTTCACCACATCGCTTATTCATTCTTGTTCATTATTGCAACCAAACTGTCCTTTCTGCTACATGTTGGTCATGATCCCAGGTCGACACATATGAAACTATAATTTTCTCTTGAATGCACCCAAGCATTATTTACTCGATAGTAACCAAGGTGCCCACACTCATGGCAACCCAAATTTTCTTTCCTTTGACATCCATACAATGTAAGTACAACTTTTAGTACATCCTCCTTCCTCAATGGAAGGTCCATCATCTTCCCTTCATACAAGCATGAATTTCCTCAAAGAAATTACATGCAATGTGCTAGCTATGAGAACCTTTATTCCCATAGAACCAGTCCCCGTGACCAGAATCTAACATAGAATTCTAAACTCTATCTTACTTGACTGGCCCAGAGGAAATCTGTTTTCTCTCCATGCAACCGAGAGCTGTGAACTCGGTTCTATTCTTTTTAGGTACTATCCTTTCAGATCACATGTCTAGGTGCTATGATCCTTGCTAAATGCCTTGTCTACAAATCAACGGTGTAGATTTCTCTTCCCCCATATCCAACAGCTACAAGGGATTGCAGAACCTCATCTAACTTGTGGTTTAACTCTCCTCCTGATCTCCGCAATCAATATGGGTCATCTGATCTATGATCAGACCCCAAAATCCAAACAAGGCTATTTTGAATTTAAATTACGGGTACAGGTCGCGACGTTAACCTATGTTCATATGCAATCTCCGCAATGATTGCAGGTCATCGATATTATCCCTTGATTGATTTTAAACCAAACGATTTTCCAGATAATAATAATTCCAACACATAAGTGTTTGATAGAGAATTTTTCCAGATAATAATAATTCCAACACATAAGTGTTTGATAGAGAATTTAGATTGAGAAAAGAGATTTGATTTGATAAATTCAACCACAGAACCCAATCAAAGTATGAGTTTTACACGACATTAATGTGTGGGTTCCTTGCAGGTTCTCCAATCAATCGTTCACAGATCGACAGTTCATAGGAATTGTAGAACCCCAATATGCTTGCTCTTTATCAGAGAGTTCAATTTGAGCAATCTGAAAAGTGATTGCATGTCTCATTTATTCGTGGTCATTGATCATCCACCTTGAAGAGATCAATGATGCAGGTTGATTGCAGTTCATAAACTATTATTTCCATTAATTTCTCCTTTTCACCCCACAATGATCCCCGACCGTCGATCTAATCGAACGACTGGTGTTTGATTCGTTAACTCTAGTGGATATTGAAGTTGATTTGAAGTCTGTGATCAACCTTCCCTCCGATGAATGGCTCACATTCATATTCTCTGTCAGGTTCTTGATTAACTTGATTCGATCAAGGTTTTCTTCCTAAATCATACTCTACTTGCATATCCGTGGCATAAAACTTCCTTTCAAAATTTTTGTGCATAACATTAAGACAATAAAACATTTTTAGACATGTCCTAGCACATCTTTATGCACTTCATCACAATATCCTTAATGTTTTCATGAATGCAATAGAAACAAATATCGATTGTTTCTACAACAATACAACCATCATCACTATGGTGCCAAAACATTTACTTTCATCCACGTACCATCTCTCTCATCCTAGAGAAAACATAATACTCAACAAGAAAATAATTGAGGGCTCTCTCCTTGTTCCATTTATTTCTACACCATTTGGGAATTTTCAGCCCAACTGATTTATCTCTAAAGGCCTCACTACCTTTTCTTAACATGGCTT
>CBVK0102036518.1:0-16989 GCA_900067695.1 Picea abies | reverse complement strand
TGCATTTATTAATCAGTTTCTTGTGTGAATGTATAAATTCATGTAAGCGCATAGAGGCAAAATGACTGAGTGTGAGTGAACTGATATAATCTCCATGATCTGAGTAATAAGACAACCGATGCCTATGCTTGTTGGATGTAGCCCAACATTTGGGTGAACCACGTGAAATCCCTGTGTTTGCTTATTTACTTGTATCTTGTTCTACATTTGTTTCCGTTGTAGTACAACAAAATCAACCATAATTTCTTCCCAATCAATGACATCTCAATTCCGAAAAACCACTTAAAAATTTCTAAATCACTTAATTCTCAATTCAAAAAAAACACCTAAATTAAAATTGTTTTAAATGCTAAATATGTTGCTTTATTACATTCAACCTCATAAGGAATTCTAGATTCCATCCATTGTCTGTATATTGGGGCAACCTGGTCCTTGATCAGGTAGTTGTTGGTGTGTGACCCTCCTTCAAGGCAGGCATGACCACATGAGGGATGTATCCCATATGCAGTGATGATAAAGTTGATTGGTCACCTTGAGAAGTATATGGATATGTGTAAACCTCTCCTAAACCCACCACCCTTGGTTTTGGGGCTTAAGTTTTTACATTCAACCTCATAAGGAATTCTAGATTCCATCCATTGTCTGTATATGGGCAACGCTATGCAAGATGTCGTTTTCGCGGCAATCATTAAATATTGACAGAACGTTCATATGTAACCAATTAACCATATCCGTTTGGCTAGGGTTGATTTGTAGCAAATTGAATGTGTTTGGTATCTTTTGTAAAATTAATTGTTTTTAAATTTGATAATTATAAATTTTCAAAGTAAAAATATCATTATTGAAACGAGGAAATGTGATTAAAAACTCAATTTATTTATTATATTAAAATGGGTTAAAATATATATTTATTTTAATATTTAAATTGTAATTTTTTTAATCAAAGTATTTATATAAAAATATTAAATCTCAATTATTGAAGAAAAAGGGAAAATTTTAATTTAAGAGAATCAGAGAGTTAACTTAAGAATTAATTTAAAGATTAATATTATCATTTGAAATTTAGTCACTTTCTTATGTTGGTTGAAAGTATAGAGACTATGTTGGTTAAAAGTATGAGAAATTATTGCAATGACTAATTTACATCATTTTTCATCATTCTTCTATATTGACTTGATCTTTCTATACATATCCTACCCCCTTTGGATTTGAACTTATGACCTCCAAGGACGAAACACATGCTCTTAACCATTAGGCACACTCAAGTTGTTAAAATAATATGAATATGTAATACTAATAATACATTGATATACTATATATTAATTAAATGATTACAATAATATGTCAACTATATAAATAAATATAATTGTATTATAAATCATAATGTCCATTGTAATGCCCCCTTCCAATTGATCATGACAGAGAATGACTTAATAGCCTATATGACTCATGTAGGCTATAGTCAACAAAGACAAGGGAGTTAAGGAGGCTTATTTGGTGTCACTAGGTTAAAAGAATGACAAAATCCTAAAGTGACATTAAGTAAAAATAAATCATTATATTTAAATAAAATTGGAGAGAAAATAAAGTGAGGGTTTGATTTGGTAAAAAATGAGAAAGATCTAGAAGGCCTGGAGGAAGGATAAATAGAGGGGTAACCCTTCTCTTTGGCATTGTGATTTTATCTCTCATTTTGGAGTGCTCTCGGAGCGATTGTATCGTTAGGGTTTAACAAAACCCTTCCACCGTTGCAGTTTGCTTTCGGTGGTGAAATATCCACCCAAGCTAAACAAGGAGGAGGATCTATACAAGGTCTTCATTGGAGTCTTAGATTGGTTTGTGTCATCTTGGAGGAATATTGGCGTGCGTAGGGAGTTTATGGATCTTTCCGGAGGAGGTTGATCACTGATTCTACGGTGACTAGGAGGGTTTCAGGGAAACCATGATAGGGGTCATCCCCGCAGGTTGAGTACAGAACGTCCCGCAAGGCTTTGTTTGTTGGCCAGCCAGGTCCTGTGAGGCCTCGTTTGTTGCACAACCTCGTCTAACAAGGATATTTTCGAATTGGGGTTACAGCTCTGTTGAGGTATGGGTTGTCGGATCGCAATGGTGGGTGTTTCTAGAGCATATTGATACTGTACCAACGAAGGATAGACAATCCATGGGACGACATATCATATATTGAGGATATTTTGGCATCATTACCAGGTTTATTTCCGTTCTTTGTTAGTAAATATTGCAGTGACCTTGCAGCTAGTAGATCTATGTGTTTAGGAGGGTTTTGCAGTTGTTGTTACAACCAATAAGGATATTTTTATTTGTTGTGATTTGAGTTTCCAGACCATAATAAGATGTCATGGTTATCATCTTTATTCCATGTGTAATGGTTGCTTGTAATATGTTTGAAAATATTCCTAGCTTGGTGACATATGCAAATTGTTTGTAAGACATTTCTAGTAACCTTAATGCAAAGTGTTTGATAAAATCACGCAAACAGAAACAATAATTTGAACAACAAACATATTTTTTTCTATCTATCCTAGTTGGGGAAATTATAGTGGTATCAGAGCTGGTGATCTTGCCAACCTATGATTTATTGAAGGATTGATGCCAAGGAAAACTAGAGGATGATGGAAACAACCCACCCCAAGATCAGAGTCATCATAAGAGGTAGAAGTAGAGAGAGTTATGGGGGATCATCCTAAATATAGGACCATACAACTATTGCATAGCTAATGGGCAACAACAATTAACACAAGTCCTTATATAGTTCTTTTCCGACAATCAAGCAAGCCAAAACCAAGGAGGTACCAATGGTAACCATGCAGAGGCTAGACACAGAGGTGGTAGGACTCCTGAAGGGAGTAATACCTATGCGTCAGCACAAAGTTTATTCCAGGAAGGTAGTAGAAAGGTACCTATACCATTATTGTCGCCATTCCTTGAGGAGCATAGGAACAAGAGGGGTCGACAGATGAGATGAACTCCTACTTTAGGGAGTATCAATTGATAGAAGAAGGATATTAGGTATCCATGCCTTACAATGACTATTGCAACCTCAGGATGAGGAACAAAACCAGGGCGAGAAATAACCAACAAAATTTTGATCTTCTACACAAATTGGGGAAGATGACTATCCCATATTTTGACTGATCTCATAGGTCCACAACATGAGCATGGGTACATAAGTTGGACACTTATTTCCATCTTAACCCAGTGATGGAGGTAGAAGAAATCACGTTTTCCACCCTACACTTGGATGGAGAGGCTCATGAGTGGTGGTACCATGGGCTATTAACATTAGGGCATTCCAACATCACATCATATGAGGATTTCACCCAAAGGATGATGGAAAGGTTCGATAGGAAATATATTGAGACCGACTTCAGGGAGTTGGCGAAGCTGAGGAAGACATGTACGCCAAATGATTATGTCATAGAGTTCCAACAGATGACAGTCATGGTGACGGATATTTCTAAGAAGATATTGTTGATGCTATTCATGGAGGGATTGGATGAACCATTAATAGGTTGGGTGAAATATTTTAGGCCAAACAAACTACAAGAATCCATCGTGAATCCTTGAAATATGGTAAACATAGTCCCCAAGAAGACATTGACAAAAACATGTATCCCATAGAAGGGTCAGGTGTCAAAACCTCCCCAAAAGACATGGACAAGGAAGGACACGTTGGATGAGGAAACTCAGAGAGAACTAAGGAGGAAGAAAATTTTCTATAGTTGCAAGGAGTCATGGGAATCAAGTCATCAATGCATGGGAAAAGGTAAAGTTCATTATATCGAGGTAGTTTCTGACAGGTCTAGCCTCATGTTTGACGGGTATCTTCATCTCACCTAGCTCTCATGCTATTCCTTTCATCTCTATAAAGGTTGTTGGGATCAAATCACTGTATTCGCGCAGTAACTCTGTTATTCTTTCTACTATTTTCTCATCCCAATAGTCTCCAATACTTTCCATTTTAGGATTATCATTCGTCCCAATGTTGGCTTTCTTAACTTTGATTGGTGAAACAAATACTTCTGACTCAAGAGATGGACCTTCCACCTATCTTTCTACCTCCATCTCTGTAATTTGAATGTTGCGCGAATCATCTTCATTTGGTTCTTCCTCTTCAACATGATAACATGAGAGTAGATCTTTGACTGTTTGTCTATTCTGTTTTTGATATTCTGTCATGATTTCAACTTTCGGTTCATTGACAAATATCATTTATCATATCAGCTTCATCGTTGAATCAATATTGGGGTTCTCATGTTCAAATGAGAATGTTATTACAAAATTATGTTGCAATCTTGTCCATTTTGTTGTGCCTCTGTGCATATCTTGGTCTATATACTAGTTCCCTAGGATTCCTTCTAATGTATGAATAAAGTGAGGAGGTCATTCCTCTAGTGGAGTCATCCTCCATTGTGTCCTGCACTTCTCCAAGTGTTCCACTAGTGTTCCTTGCCCATCATACCTTTGCATTTTATTTCTCCCCTATTATGTGTTGAATCTAATGTGTGGTAGTTGTTTACACTGATACCAGTCCTGAATTATTTCTTTGTGCACACCCCACCACCTTCCAGGTGTTTCCTTGAGTCCAATATCTAGGGCTAAGAACCTCCGATTTTCTAACACTTCCTCTTTATATTTTGTCAAGAATTCCTCTAAGTCATTTATCCCATGAAAACTAGGAGGTTCTATTATACATGTACCAACCCAGTATAATATCGCCCATGTTGAAATCCCCAATGTTGGCATTTAGTTTGAATTATCTGCTTCTCCTTCTTCTTGTATGGAGATGATTGACTATTTTATTCTCTAACTTCCCTTCTACCTCTGTGTTACATATTTCTAGCATATTTTGTAAGACCTTAACATATGATGGTTCATTTAATAACTTAACACAGGATTGCAAAAATGTATTTATGTTACTTACTTGCTCTAAGGGTTGTTCTTTATTGGTATGGTCCATTGGGAATGAATACCTTATATTAGTGGGTTCTGAGTTTGTTGTGCGACTGATGTAGACACAAAATTCTTCTTGACAAACTCATGTCTGGCCTCCTTAAATTTTTCCTTTTCTTTTCACACGTCAAACTTCTTCTATGGATCAGTGTTCTTCTTAACCCATTGGTTCTGAGTTTGATCTTGTGTTTCTATATCGGTTCCTATCTTGGCCCCTCCTCGAGTGACTATATTGATGTTTGTCCCATCATCCCTAGTTTCTGCAGAGATCCATTGGACATTCTGGTTGTTCTGGTTCATTTTTTCCTGGATCTTTCCCAAGAGTGTTGGGCAGGCTTTTGTGTCATGGCATGTTGCGCGACAGTACATACATGTCGTCGGTGGAAGTGGACAATCCCTTGCATAATTTCCTGGTTGTTGGAAGTTGTGGAACACTATTGGTCCTCTGACTCATCCAAATCCTCCTCTGCCTCATCCTCTACCTCTGTATCCACCTCGATCTCCTCATGGTGCATTGTACAGAGGTACCTGATTATACTGTGCAAGGTTATACTGTGGCTGCACATTATTATATTATGGTTTCGCATTGTTGTGTTGTTGTTGTGCATTGTTGTATGGTGGTTGTACTTGGATGAACTGAGGTGTAGCTTGTCCTATCATCATTTCTTCTTGCACCCTATAAGTATCTAAAGTTCTTTCTCTCATCAACTCCATCGTTCTACAATCCTTATCATCATGACCCACTGATTTTCAAAAAATGCAATATGAACTTTTTGGTACTGTCTTATACTTCTGCATCATTGGAAAATGATATGGATCATGCCCATGCATATTACAAATCTCACACCATGGTCCTCCTATTTTCAAGGGGTTTGGCACCCTTGTTTCCATATACTGTGAAAAAGTTGGACATTCATGCTTATGGTGCCCTTCGTTCCTGCATAGGGTACACCAAACAACTTATCTTTTTTCTTTTCCCTTATTATGGTTAAGTTGAAATGTTAGATTCTTCACATCCTCCTTCAAGTCCTCTATTGTTGGATATGTTTGTTGATATTGGTTCTCTTCCAGTTGTAAGGCTACCTGCAGAACCTCTGCCTGAGTTTGGAACTTTTGTTGTCTTAATGGGTATTTCAAGTGTGGTAACAATGAGTTCACAAATAAGTGCCTATGTTGCATGTTAGTAATTGCACATTTCAACTTATCCTTCAGTCGTTTGAACCTCTGATCAATCTCTCAAACAGACTCACTTGGTTTCTACTTGATTTCAATCATTTCATTCATGTACTGCTCTTCTGAGATGGGCTTATAAAATTGGTTTACGAGTAGTTTTTTCACATCTGCAATAGTCTTTGGTATTCCTTGTGGATTGTTTACATCTAGACTCATGTACCAATCCAATGCACGGTATCTTAGTGTGATAGATAACTCCGCGAGATTTGTATCCTCATCTGTGATCTTCTTTTCTTCCCAGATATTCTCATAGATGAATAAGTGCTTTTCAGGGTCCTTTGATGCCTCTCCCCAAAATTCTGGTAATCTGATCGTGGGATCATGTCTTTCCATTTTGAATTGTGTGGAACTACTTCCTCCATGCGATGAATATAATTGACTATTATTTCCTGAATTGGCTCCCCCAATTGATGGTACTTGATTGGATGCATGTCTTGTTGTTTTTCTTCCACTAAAATTCAGTTGTCTAAATGTTGGTGTTCTTTCTAGTGTATTAGTCACACATGGGGTTGTAGGTTCCACACTAACAATGATATGGATTGGAGTTCTTCCTTCTTCTCCTGACCTTGGACCTCCTATTTTCATTTCATATATTTCATGCAGGATTTCCTCAATATGCTCCACAGCCCGAAGATTCTCTACCTCTTCTTCATCTCTTTCCAAGCCCTCTCTATTATCTATGGCTCTCTTCTTGTTATTCATTTTATATTGGTAGGGTATTCTGTTGCACATCTTTCCATCTTTTTCCATTATCTTCTTTATATGGTCTTCTTCCATCATGATTGGGTCCATGGCCTCCTTCTTCTTTCCTTTATCCATCTCCTTTTTCCATATCTCAACCTTCTGTCAGTGCTTTCCCCCCCTCCCCCATGCACGTAGGGAAGTTTAGGTGTTTGATTCAATGGTAATCACACCGTTGTCTTATAATAAAATCTTGATTGAAGTATACAACGATATGATGTATCGACCTCTGGGTCCCTTTATAAAATATTTCTCTGATGCATTGTAGGACGTCACGATATCTACTGCAAATTCGGTGATAAATCCTGCAACAATATTGTCTAACCCGAAATCTACTGCACGCGTAAATTTGTTATTAACTTGTTGTAACTTCACGATTTCCACAAGATTCTACTCTAGTTGTCTGATTCGATTTGTAGGGTGTTTTTCCTTTAACCTCAATAACCACTCCTGCAACAAATGCCGAAAATCACAGAAAAATACCCCATCCAAGTCGTTAAACATGTATTTGTTGAGATATTTGTGCGGTGTTAAGTTAGGTTTTTTGTTGTCCTTCCGTGCAAACTCAAGTTCCTTTGTTTTAAACCATCTTTCAATCTATGCCTTTGTTGGATTCCAAGGCCTATAAATTCCCTTCTATACTTTCATTCTCCGCATGTTTCTTCCACGGATCCCATCCAGTCAATTCTATGCAGTTCCAACTAGCAATGCAACCATTTGTTAGTGTTTTTTCTCATTTGTTCTTGGGATGGCCCAAGTTCATATCTCAACAGGTTTCCAACAAAACCCTAAAAAACTACCATCCCTCCTGGTAAACCACAAGGAAACGCTATGCACAGAGTGCACTGCGCAGTCTCACCCAAGATAGATTTTATGAGTGACTGCAATAATCAAGTGTTTACAGTCTAGGAATGAGTGGGGATATGGGATTGTGTTCTTTCTTCCTTATACATTATCTTTTTTTATCATTAAATTACTTCCATGATTTATTCATCTTAAAACCTATTCATGCATGATGATATTTATAGTTTAGCCATTCATTCATAAACTAATGATCAATAGAAAGTAAACATTTATTAACAACCACACAAAACACAAGGTTTATCGTGGTTCACCCCCTCCTGGGGCTACGCCCACACAGATCTGGCTTCTCTACTCTTTTATTTAATCTGCTGCAAAATATTGCGTTGTGTGCATTACATCTTCAGTAGTACAATTAAGATGAGGGTAATAACCCTCTGTGAGGCAGACTAGATCACACCAAGATCCTCAGCCTACTACCTAACCCTCAAAACATAGCTTATTAGAATCTTTTAGAAGACTTATTACAATCAACAACCCATCAAATCATAATAATCAACTCTCTTTCCCTCTACTAACTTCTTCCTCCCTCTCCTAGACCTCCTAGGTCCTTATTTATACTACTTTATGGCTTATATCCATTACAATTCTTATCAAAAACCCTAACCCTGTCCCGATTAGGATGTTCTGACTGCACGTCACGTTGCTTTTCCTCCTTCATGTTGATTTTCCTTCCTTTTTTGTGTGTTTCTTTCTTGCCACCTATTGCGTGTGCTCCAAAATTAGGTCTTACTTTCCAAAAATAGGTCTTTCCCAAAGTAGATCTTTTCTCCAAAAATAGGCCTACGCTCAAAATATACTTCCTTCTCAAAATAGGCTTGCACCCAACAATGCCCTCCTTCCAGAGGATCTCTTCCTATCGACTTAAAGACACCTTTCTCTGGGACATGGATCTAGTGTCATTATTATTAACTTAGGTCTTGTAGTCTTCAGTGGAAGGTTCACTTGCTATTGACAATGGGAATACATCAATTTACCATGATCGATAGATTCTACCAAGTGTTTGAAATCATATCCTTTGTTCAAAATTGTTAGATTGTACTAGGTACCTTGACACCCATTATCATTATCGGTGGGTTGTCTCACATTTTTTAACAATATGCATCAATGACCAGTAACCAAACAGTGTATCACTATGTTCAACTTCAACAAATATATTCGCATAGTACATACTCGTACCATGACGGTTGATTTGAAGACCTTGGGAATGTGGTAGCATCACCTCTTTTATGTTGTTGCACGAGTTTCTATTGGACAGTACCAGTCCTCACAATGGTACTAGTGAAGGATCAATTATCCAACTCTTGTCCCATATATCCTTCACTGATTCCGAGACATAGATCCACTTTGTATCTCTTTCATGGCTATGATCTTTGTTTAACATGGATCTACTGTGTATCTCTTTTGTGGCCATGATCATTGCTTTCTATATATACATTCTTCATGGATCTGCAGTGTACTTGATTGGCAACCATGCTTGTCATCACACCTGAGCATGGGTATGCCCACCTCAAGAATTGAGTTTTATGACTTGTTTATGTGTTGGTTGTTGTCCTTAGATTGGATTTTGGTGACTTCCACCCTAGCTAACTTCTTTTTGAATACTTATAATGTATTTCAGCCATCAATTTCTCTTATGACCTCACACATTAGGTGGAATCTATTATGGTGTCAATTGCCACCATTGAATCATTGATTCTCTTATTGGCCTAATCCCTATCCTACTTACATACAAATATTCTCCATACCTCCTTGAGACCTTCTAAAAAACAATTGTTTGGAATATGTACATTCTCTCACAGTTATGCAACCCACGTATATGAGGGCTACTCAAGGGACAATCGTGTACATGCCAATAAATGATAAAAAAATATAATTATGTCAAATTAAATGTTGAGTCACAGGTTTGGTTAGTTCCCTAAATCCTTTTACCCGTACTCAACCATCTCTAACCAAGTAGAGACCACATTAAACGAGCATTTTCCTCGAGGAGAAAGGTAATGATACTTTGGACATAAGAGAAAACACCTTTTTGGCTTTGCCGAACCTGTAAGCCCATATATATCTCTGTTATTACTAGTTTTTTTACCTCGAAGCCCTTGTTTCCAACCTCCTTCTGATCCCCAACCTATCTGACCAATATTCTCTCATGTATTCTCTTTGGGTCCGTAATGAATAGAGTGTAAAAATCAATCCTTATAGCAGGAGCCAGGTGGAGGAATATGAGATCTCTTTCGACAAGGCACCGTCGCATTAGACTGGTAAAATATTTAACTACCTAAGTGTTGCTCATCAATAATTTAGAATATCATTCCTTCAAAGTTTATAGTTTTGGTATAGTTTAAATATACAATTCTTTTATATATGTTTCATAGAATACTAATTGCTCTATTTTTTCCGTAATTTTTCATAGGACTAACAAATAGTTATTAGTATAACTATTGCTCTGTATAGATCTTCTTGTTTAAGTTTCTTGCAAGTTGTAGAGGAACCGTAGGATAAGGGCGAAGGGACTCCGACAATCAAGAATGACATTAACCGTTGGACTCTTGGTGAGTCAATCTTCCTCTTTCTCCTAATAGTTAGTTATTTTTTTGGAATTTAGTTATAATGTATTTTCTTAGTAGTCTTTATGGAATTTAGTTCTTGTATGGTCATTGGTACGCTGCAGTACGCCTATTACTATAGGGGAGTTTTCCCCGAAATCATGTATCCTAGAAGATTACAATGTAAAAAGGATTCCTGATTTTTTAGATCTCCATCTTCCTTAGAAAAGGCATAGCATGTTACCCATTCGGGGTTAAAAGGAAAATTATCATCAATTTAAATAGGCAGTCTAAAATAAACCTCCATCTACTTCACACCTGAAAAATCCCCATCTCCTTTGCACTTGAAAACCCCTCAATCAAGAAAAGTTTGGTTTTGAGGAGTGAGGAGAGTATACAAGTGATAGTGGCATTGTCACTATTGGTGCACAATCATTACCCTGACCATGTTTTCAAATGCAATTCCAATGGATTAAGAAAATATTTGTCTTTTTTCCCTAGATCAATTGAGAACTTTGTTCAAAAGAGTTATTATATATTTTCAGTTAATATATTTTATATATATATAATTAATTATAAAATATTTGTATTTTTAATGGAGTAATGAAGAACTTTGTTCAAAAGAGTTATTATATCCTTTATAGTAATTTATTCAAAATAGTTATTGTAAGGTCTTCGACTAAATGGGTGCAAAGACCCTCACCCAAGTCCTTAACGAGACAAAACTTGGGGTTGCTCCGACATCCAAGTTGGGAAAATGGACACCTTGGGCATGTGAACGCGCCAAGGAGCTTTCCCAAGTATGAAGCGACCAATAGATTAGGGCATGCCAGCATGAGGAGCGCACCAAGGTTGGGGTGCTCAAGTCCCAAGGGGCACAATGGTTGACAAGCACATGGGTTCATTTGGGTGACCGGGTCCGCGAAGAGGTGCGACAATTCATTTGGGAAATCGGGTCCGCGAAGGGGCACAATGTTCATTTGGACACACGGGTTCACGAAGGGGCACGACACCCCCAAAGTACATGACGGTTCATGATAGTGACCTTTGAAGTTCCTATAAGAGAACTAGGGCAGAAAACGAAGAAAGGAATATTTTGAAGACAAGGAGAGCAAGAAGATCTCTACAGTTTTGAGGCAAGCTTAGACAAAGAGGGGCGACCTCCCTCAAGGAGCCAAGTCACTCCACATGGGAGGACTTGTGTTTCCTTGAGGTGGAGTCGGTGGACAGAGTGGGGCAACCTCCTTTTGGGATGATTTTGGGGAAGTATTGAAACACAGATTTGTTGGAGGCATGTGTGAGGTAGAACCAAAATATGTGAAGTCTGTGGAAACAAAGAGATAGTAAGTCTGCGATTGAGGGCACGCTTGAGGTGCACCGTAGGAGGTTGCAGAAATGGTTGCAACAAAAAGTCTTGGTGTGACAAATTTGTGTATTCATAGTGTCTTGGTGAGGTGAGGTGAGTCGTGTGACTCTTCCAAGTTGTAAATCGAGTCGATAGTGCTCATATTGTAATTGTTTTGCAATAACAAAGACTTAGTCGGGTGTTAGGCACAATTCGTGCCACCTACACTATTTATGTGTATGTATTTTGTTTGTTCCACAACTGTTCTCTTGGTTTCTCATGTTCATGGATGCATGCTTATATATGACTAAGTGTTAAGATGTTAACACTTGTCTAAGTATACAAGAGTTGCGCTAGAGTAGGAGTGTGACTGGTCGATATCCTAGAACACAGTATGAGTATGCTCTAGGTGAAGAAGCATAGTCCGGATAAGGTGTCATTAGTGTTTCCAAGAAGCCAAGTGATAAATGTTGTGGTGTCACATACCCTCAAAACGTGCACAATCGCAAGGCACAATGTGGGGAATTATTATAACAAATTAGTGAAAATAAAAGAAATTATTTTTGTTTAAGCTTTCTAGACTTAAAGTGTGGAAGAATTTTTTACTATACAAAGTTTATATGATTAATTATGAAAACATTTACCATAAAATTAAAAGAAATTAGTTTCAGAAATTTACACAGCTCCTCCACATTTTATGTCATAGTTTATGAAAAAGTTTAGATTATAAAATGAATTTTTTAATAGTTATTTCAAAAATATATGATATGTTAAAAGAGAGATGAAAAAAAAAAAAAAAAAACTTATTTTAAATGTTTAATTTTAATTGAAATTAGATTAGAAATTATTAATTTAAGTTATTGAAATTGTATAATAAAAATGTTTCAAAAAAAATTGAATTCATTTATACATTACAAAATAATTTAGAGAAAATTGAATTCATTTATACATTAAAAAATAATTTAATAAATAAAATATTAAGCTTTTACTTAAAATTATATAACTAACCAAAAATCGTGAAAACCAATTTTTTTTTTCACTAAAAGTTATATAACCAAACCAAAATCAAATTTATATAACCAAATCCTGGTGACGAAAAAATCAAATGGAATAACGTTTAGAGTACGACATGAAAAAGATAAAGACGCAGAAGAACAATACTTTAGTGATCACATGGAACGGCCACCCATCATGTGGAAGGGCATTTCAGCTACACACAGCAACTGAAAAAGACTACTAAAATTTGCTCGGCGGAGGAGATTTGAAAGACTGTTGCAACATTAACAGAATAACAACAATTACTTTATCATTACCGTTAGAGGTGCATAACACAACTCAAGCTATTGCCTTTCCAACAACAATTCAAAAGCTTTGTTGATCTCTGAAAAAGGCAACTCATGGGTAATAAACTCCTCTACTCTCATCTCCTGCGATCAAAATCGAAACAAGTATATGTAATATTTTATTCAGAAACAATATTAACATAAACATCAAATGGAATAGATAAGCAAGGTCTGTACCTTATTCATAATTAAGGTATCTACCAGGTAAGGTAGATGACTTTTTCCCTTCACACCACCAAATGTTGCAGCCACGATTCTCCTTGCAAACAATTCGAATGGATGAAAGCTTATCTTACTTGGACGATTCTTTTTTTTTTTTTTTTTAGGAAATTCTTGTTTTTTTTTTTTTTTTTTTAGGAAATTTAATAATCTAGTTTTAAGATTATTTCAAGGGTAGACATTAAATTAATGTATGAAATCTATTGTTTGTAGATAAGGATTTTCTATCATTTAACTATTTAAATGATAAAATTTAAATAAAATTTGAAGAAATATATATATCCAACTCCTTTAAACTTGTAACGTTTTAAAAAACAATACACTAAATTTTTCAGGAAAAAACCTAAAAAACCACATATTTTAAATTGTATGGTTAAAATCTTACTTTCCAAAATATATGATCTAAATAAATATTATTTTGGTTTTTAATCCATTTATATAGATATGGATTGAGGGTTACTTTTTAAAGGTTGGACATTTTAAGTTTCATATTAAAAGTTTATCACGCTTATCTCATTAACAATTGTAAATTGTAACTTAGTTTTAAGACTTTTGTGATTAATGTTTTGATCACATATGTTTTTATAAATAAAAGTTTTGGACCATCATATTGTCAAAATATAAAATATAAGTCAATATCTTTATCAAATTAAAAGTATCATTCATAAAACTATAAAATATTAATATAGAAAATCAACCACGATTTCTAAATCAATGAAGTCGCAATTTCGAAAAACCATCCAAATTAAAATTGTTTTAAATGCTAAATATGCTACCCTCTTTGTTTCTTTATTACATTCAACCTCATGCATCTGAGTGCAGAGACGACAAAGTTCTTGACCTAATCGCATTTCATTCTATAAAATTATCACCTTATCACGGACTAGTAGTTGGAATGTTGGAATGGTAATAATAAATAAAAATCACATGCTTCCACCCACTTCCCATATAAAGAATTCTGGATTCCATCCACACGGGCCCAGAAACTAATGACCCGTTATTTGTTTGTATATGGGCACATATTGCTCGCTGCCATTTTGGACCCTGGCCCACTGCCAATTAGCCATCCATCTCAACTAATAGTCTCCCTTGTTATTCCCCAAAGCAGTAGCTAGACTTCCATTGAGTGTATTAGAGGGAAAAATAATGAACATTTCTTTGGGTGTTCTTAAGATCTTGATGATTGGGTGTTCTTATGATTGCTAATTTTCATATCACATTTCATGAATATGTGTGTTCTTAATTTAATTTTAAAAAACCTTCATCCCCTCAATATCATCTAATATATTGAATTGCATTTTAATTATTTTTAAACCTCTAATATAAACCAACATGTTATGATATTGTTCCATCGATGAATTCTCCATGAAGCCTCCTTGGTTAACACACAATTGTAGTGGTACTCGCCCACATCCATGGTAGCAAAGTAGGTGTGTGAGGAGAGGGTCAAGGGAGCAGTGGGAGGGTAGCACAAAGGAAAAGGAAGGTGGAGGAAATCGTGTAGGAGTAGATGGATCGAGGGGCAATGAGGGAGAGGGAGAGGGTGATGGAGTGAAAGGAGAGGGAAGCACACGAGGGAGAATACGAGTCATCCTTTACTAGTGTAGATAAGGGAATCAAGGCACCACTTTGAGGGTGATGGAGCCCCCTCCTAAACCTTAAACCATATCATATAAATTTATTCAATGATGGAGTGCTAAGTGTGTAGTTCACACTGGTCATGGGATATGGATTGGAGTTGTTTCAAGGCCTTTTGTGTGTCTCAAGATGATCTTTCCTACCCCTAGATTCACCCTTAGGTTGGCCATTACATCCACTTGTTTGTTTTGACATCTCTTGACATGGAAAAAGATAATTTTGTTAAGTCTTTGGGGGAGTATTACAATTGGAACCTATTTCTAAAAGTTGAGACGATAATATGAGAATCTCTAGGAATGAAGATAGACTAAGAGGTTATGTCTCATAAAAGGTGGAGTATTTGGAAGGTCATAAAGTCTTTTGCTTCAATATTGAATGCGTATGAGATTTTCGAAATAAAACAAAATGTTGATTCTCCATTAATACTATAAATGAACTTGCACCTACCACCCAACAAAAATAATTTCATGTCTCACTTTTAAATTTAATAAATAATTTTGATATAATTTCATGTGTCACTTTTAAATTTATTAAATAATTTTGATTTTTTAATTATTTATTTATTATTTATTTATTAAATAATTTTATTTTTTTTATTATTTACTGCATCCTAAATTAAACAAGTATAACATATGTTGATTGCTCTTACAATTATAATGTTCAAACATCTCTTCGGCGCGTGTAGGTAAACCAATAAAAATAGTTATATAGACATTTCTAAAATTCATTATAAAATTTTAAAAGTTTGTAATAGAAAAGGTTATAAAAAAAAATTTAAGCACTAGACTTGATAAACGTCACCCAAAATCTTTTTTTATAAAACAAAGGAACTAATTTAAAACACACTTATGTAGAGATTAAAAAAAACGCATTTTATCTAATATATTTTTATTAAAGCTGAATTTATAGTGCTCTCGTTGTACAAGAAAGAGAAACTGTCTTATTAGTCCGTCCCTCATAAGGATTACGTGAAAAGGTTTTGACCTACTTGTCAATCCATTTCTTTAAAAAGTTAGACCAATTAAAGATGTTTATTGAAATTGGATACGTTTGCTAAACAAAGTTTTTAACATTTTATTTTTTATTTTTTATATTTTTTGGGTAAAATAACTTTGACATAAATAATGATGAAACTATAACATTATTATAAACTAGCACAGTCACAAAGTGGCTAGTGTTGCGGTTGGTGAACGCTGAAAGTTATTTGGACGAACAACACTCTGGTGAATTGAAACGCACGAACAGCTGAAACGCACATAGAGCTGAGGAAATCTAAAAGTTAATCTTAAATGTGGTAATTCCAAAGGTTAATCAGTTAAACATGGCAATCATATGGTGGTACAGTAATTTCTTAATATGATTAGGTAAATGTTAAAAAGTAAACAGCTTAAGTGATGCATTCAAAAATACAAGGAAGTTATGAAGAGTAAATCACATTCATTGATTTGGGAGGACGACTAAAAATATTCCAGCATTTTCAATTGTTAGCCATCAGATTAGAATTTTAAATTAAAAGGTGATTAATTGTGCCCATCTCCAATACGTATACGTCTTTCGGCGTAAAAATTTAGTTCAATGGGTTAGTTCAATTAGTTTGAATAAACAATTTCAAGGTGGATGAAATTGGGTTACTGTTATAACCCTAAATTGCACCACACATGCTTACCTGGCATCAGGCTATCTCATATCCCTTCTTTGCCAAAGCACTGTTGAATAACTCTTTAAAAAACCTCTTTTATAAAGGCCCACGCACCCTACTCCATTACTGCACGTGTGTACACGTTGGCTGACCTAAAACAACCCGCTTGGACCGACAAAAGCACGAAAAAATGAAAGTTGTCGACGGAACACAAAAGCTATGGGTGAGATAACTGAAACTCCCGGCCATGCATGGCTGAGGGTTCGTCCAAATACCTAGCTCCTTCTAGCCTATAAAAGAAGGGGTAGGGGTCCCATATGGAGAGGGAAAAATATAACAAAGAAACTCTGCCCATTTGCGTATTCTCATTGTCCCAACCCTTTAGCCTTTCCTTGTGTCAAAAGAGATACAAAGCAAAGCAGTTGGAGGACAGTCGAAGAGGAGCCCAGGATC
>CBVK0102036515.1:0-13239 GCA_900067695.1 Picea abies | reverse complement strand
GAAGACGTTGGGAGAAACAATGACACACATTCCAAAAGGTGCAATTAAAAAAGGTTCTCATAACCCAAATGCAAGGGCCACCCAGAACTACTCTGTGGTGGAGGATTTATCACAAACCCCCTGTGCGATGTCCGCTTTGGAAGTCATCCAAAGCTGCCCTTCTCAGAGGAAAGCCTTGTTAACCGCTTTAGGCTCTACCGAGACTTGTAATCCGGGTACAATCATGTTGGATACAACTAACTTAAAACCTCGTCTGCCTTACCACGTAGCGTTTCAGATAGTAGTGGCTTATCCCACGAAAACTTTACTCAGAATATCTTCCGCACGGTGGTTGATGAGGGAGCCTTGACATGCGTGATGTCGTTGGCATGTTGGAAAGCCATTGGCCAACCTGTTTTGTCTCTGTCACCTACTCTCCTCACTGCGTTCGACGGTCGTTCTTTCCGACCACATGGTATAGTTCCTTATTTTCCCGTGCAGTTAGAAGGCAAGACCGTGTGTGTCGAAGTAGAGGTATTCGATGCTCCCCTTGATTATAACCTCTTGTTAGGAAGGAGTTGGACTTATGCTATGCAAGCTGTGGTTGCTACAATTTTCTGGGTCTTGTTGTTTCAACACGAGGGTCGGATAGTGACCATCGATCAATTGTCTTTCTCCAGACCTGACCCTGCTTTGGGGGCATCCACGGTCCCAATGATTGATAATCCTCAACTAGGTGTTGTTAACGTGGGAGTTGGTTTGTGCCCATCCTTGATCGGTACCTTCGATTACCCGCCCCCTCACAACGATATCAAATTTATATCCAATCACCATAAGGTCGAGATTTTTCAATTTTCGTCGTTCCGCACAACTTACTTCGAGGATCCATGGATACTTCCTTCCCCATCGGCCATGATGGATGAGATAGGGCACCCAGGCATGTCCATGCCCTTGTCTGCAGCCGAAGTAGCGTACTCTTTAGTCCAGCAAGCTTCAGCTAACACTGATCTGACTCCTGCACAAGAGTTAGATCCACTTCTAGACCCTTTTTGGGCTCAGGTTTCTCTCGCTAACATCAATTCGTTAGACTTAGTCTTTCCTTCTGACAAAGAAGTAATCGAAGCAATGACTAGTCCAGACAAACCTTGGGAAGATCTTCATCACAGATCATATTTTCTCCCAGAGTTAAGCTGAATCGAAGCAGGAGAATTCACTATAACCATGAAGGGAGATCAGTCGTGCCCTATTAATCTCTTAGCTACACACGAAATTTATGCTGAAGGTAATATGGCAACTATTGTTGAAACTATACCAATCAACATCTCCCGAAACCCTGGCGTCATGGAGAACATCTTCGTTGGAGCGGATTGCTCCCCCGAAGAGATTCAAATCTACACAAATCTTTTCAAATAATTTTGCGACGGTTTTGCCTAGTCTTATAAGGAAATGCTAGGTATCAATCCAAAAATAGTTGAACATGAGATCACAACGTATCTTGATGCCAAACCTGTTCGGCAGAAGCTTCGTCCAGTTAGTCCTAAGAAAGAAACATTCATTAAGGTTGAGGTTGATAGCGACTTCAAGTCACAACAAGGCATGTCCAAAAGATAATTTTCCAACACCATTCATCGACCAGATCATTGATGAATGTGCTGGTTGCGAAGCCTTTTCCTTCATGGACGGTTTTTCAGGATATAATCAAATCCAAATCAAACCAGAAGACCAACACAAAACGACATTCATCTGTCCTTGGGGTACATTCGCATATCGTAAGATGCCTTTTGGTCTTACAAATGTTGGAGCCACATTCCAGCAGGCCATGTCTTTTGCTTTTCATGATCTCAAGCATATAGTAGAGGCCTACCTAGATGATTTAGCATCACGATCTTGCAAGAGAACGGATCATCCCACACACCTTAGACTAATCTTAGAACGTTGTCGCTACTTTAGGATTCGCTTGAATCCAAACAAGTGCAGCTTCTACGTAACGTCAGGATGTTTGTTAGGTTTCATCGTATCAACAACAGGGATCATGGTCGATCCTCTCAAGGTGGAGGCAATAATCCAGTTGCCCCCCCCACGCACAATTCTTCAACTTCAGAGTCTACAAGGCAAGGCGAACTTTTTACGACGCTTCATCGCCAACTATGCCGAAACCACCAAGGGATTTATGCGCTTACCGAAGAAAGACGTTCCTTTTTACTGGGACGATGTCGCTCAACGCTCTTTCGACACATTAAAACATGCCCTCACAACTACTCCTTTTCTCCGGCCACCTAACTATAACAAAGATTTCTTATTATATCTGGCTGCAGCAGAGTCAACCATTGGCATGGTTTTAATTCAGGAAGATGACTTGTTCTCAGAATACGTGATCTATTACCTGAGCTGAGGCCTCGTAGGACCAAAACTCAATTATTCTCATATCGAAAAACTTGCGTTGGCAGCAGTTCATGTTGTTCAATGGTTCCGTCATTATGTTTTATTTCGCAAGACCACCATCATTGTTGTCGTGAATCCATTCCAGTACATGTTGACACGACGGGTAATAGGCGGAAAAATCAGTAGATGGATAGTCATCCTCCTGGAGTTTGACTTAGACTTCATTTCTGCAAAGTCCAAAAAGTCACTGGTCTTCACAAAGCTTATTTCGGAACTTCCGGTTGAGTCAGGTGACGTTGTGCCTGAAGAATCGCCTATCCGGAGAGATATGTTTTTTATCACATCTTCATATCCCTGGTACGGAGATATACTTATCTATCTCCAGACTTTGAAGTGCCCCACTTCTGCTTCTCATGATGAGCGCCAGCGTGTACGCCATTAGGCTAAGAATTATCTCATACTCGATGATACGTTGTATCAGAGAGGTGTAGACTGCATCCTATGTCGATGTCTCACTCATGAGGAAGCAGTTATCATGCTCAACGATTGCCATACCAGAGCTTGTGGTGGTCATTTGTCTGGGTTGGAAACAACCCAAAAGATTCTACCAGAAGGTTACTTCTGGCTGACACTTATCAAAGATTGTATAGAATCGGTCAAGAAGTGTCATCCGTGCCAAATATTCTCTCGGAAGATGGGCACATCCCGCTCCCATGTTTCCCGTCATCACAGTTGGACCCTTCACCAAGTGGGGGATTGATTACACTACTTGCCACGCCCCTTCAGCAAAAGGGCACCGTTATATCATCATAGTTGTAGACTACTTCACAAAGTGGGTCGAAGCTATGCCAACGTTTAAAGATGATGGAGAGATTGTAGCTCTCTTTTTATTCAACCAGATCAAAGAAAGGTTCGATGTCCTAAGAGATATTTTCACTGACCATGGCAGTCACTTTCAGAATCAGATGATGACCGAATTAACATCAAAGCTTGGGTTACAGCAAGAACATTCATCACCCTACTACCCCCAGGGTAATAGGCAGGTGGAAGCTGTAAACAAAACTCTTAAGACTATCCTACAACAAACTATCAACTCAGCCAAGTCAAATTGGCATTTGATGTTATACTCACCATTATGGGCTTACCGAACATCTGTTAAGACTGCAACCGATTTCTCACCTTTTCAACTTGTTTACGAGCTGGAGGCAGTCTTTCCCATCAAATGTCAGATCCTGTCTCTAAAATTGGCAATACAATTATTGCTAGACACTTATCCACTCGAAGAACGGTTAGTATACCTTGAGCAGCTCAATGAACAGCATCGTGATGCGGCCCTGGCCAACAAGGCTCACAAAAATAAGGTCAAGTGTCAATATGATAGGTCTGTTCATCCTCAGATTTTCTCTGAAGGCAACCTTGTCCTAGTCTAAGACCAAGATAAGGATCCCCTAGGGGCAGGCAAATTCAAACACATGTGGTTCGGGCCTTTCATCATAAAAGAGGTATTAAAAAAGGGCGCCTATCGTCTGGTTGATTTTGAAGGGAATGCTTTGGCGGAGCCTAGAAATGGGCTCTACCTCAAGAAGTATTACTCATAGACAGGTCACTGTGGGTAACTTTTTGTAACATATGTATAATCTTTGTACTATTACTTTTTAGCTTCTTTTAAGTTTTATGGACGTGTCGTTGATATTATCTTTCGTCACTGTGGTAGATGTCAAGTGATTCTGAGGTGTTCGTTGGGAATGTAGACGGTGCTATTCGACACACTCGGAGGCTTGCCTCCGCAGCTTGGGTAATCTTCACATCTCAAGGCCAGTTGTTATCTTCCTGAGGTATATGCTTAGGTGACACCACAAATAATGTCGTCGAGTATAGTACAGTTATTGAATTACTTCGTGACGCTTTGTTATTGGGTATTTCTCATCTCCAGGTCTATCTCGAAGCTCAACTGGTTGTGTTTCAGTTAAACAGTGTATCGGGTTCATGATCCAACTTTACACCGACGATTCCTTAGGGTACATCTCTTGGAACAAAACTTTGATTATATTACATATTTTCATGTTCCTAGGAGATTGAATCAAGTTACAGATACTCTAGCTAATCAAATTTTAGATTGGCATCTTGCACACATATGAAAGAACATTGACATAAGCATGTAAATACATTTTTTCACACGTGATCCATAAGACACAAAAGACCAAAAAACCATATATAATATCATAAAGTAACCAGAGTACATAGATGGATGCAAGTGCCTCAAAAATATGACCAATAACGAGTCACAGGGCTTATGCCCTCAAAAAATATATACAAGTAGTGCTCGTGGCACATAAAATGTCTAAATAGGTTCAGGGCCTATGGGCCCTGTTATACTGGTCCACAGCATGGGCTAAACGCCTAAACAATTGGACCCACGTCCAAGGTGCCCCCATTACATGAGGCTGCATGGATGCCGACAGATCCTCAATCTCTGCCATCGGGACTATGCGAGTGAGTGCAGTAAAGTTCCGCTCAATTCGTCTAAGTACCCTCTCAGCCTCCCCGACTGGGAGGTCTCCTGCTACTGTTGGTCCCCCGGTAGCGACAGTTGTGGCCCCTAGCTGAGGACAACGCATGTTCCTTGCATAATTGGTAGGTCGCACTGGTCCCACATCTGCATGCAACAAACGTATATCCATCAAATATTCTGGCATATAAAAGAATGATGATATATAACAAAACGACATAAAAATTACATATACAACAAAAACAAAAAAAAACTACAAAGGTGGAGACTTACCAATCTCCCCTCGCTCCTCACCAAGAGGTACTGGTATCTCCGGGTCTCTCGAAAAATCAATCCTGACATAGGGGTAGTCCTCTATAACCGGGATCTACCATGATAGCCCTGCAAAAAAGTCATCATCGAAGGACTCGTTGGTCCTTCCACCACCCTGTCGCGGCAGTAATACTGCCCATCTACATACAGCAGGAAAAGAGGCTTGATGTCCTCGTACCACTACCCGAGGACTAAAGCTCGGAACTCTCTTGAAAAAGAACGAACACAAAATAGTCCCGAACCCGAAGTTCATCTGTGTCCGCTGACGACAATCTGTCAATTGCCTCTTCATACACTCCAGTAGTGTAGTACTCCAGTCGAAAATTTGTGCATTCAAGCACTGGACAACACAGCTCATCTGTGCGCGGGACACCTGATGCAAGGTCGTTGAACCGGTAATCCGCCCAATGAGCAATAATATCACTTGCAGCGATAGGTTAGTGATCTTTCTTATGGGCACCTGGGAGCTCAAACGGTTTGTCCCAACCTCACAGTGCAAGGCTATCAGTTCCGCTATGTTATGCGGCCCCGACGGAAACGTCCTGAAATTGACTGGTTCCCCTCTCCTTGAGAGGCCAATCAAAAAGTAGATATCCTCGATGGTGGGCACCAATGATTGCCCCTCTAGCATGAAAGCCTCTGCATCAAGGTGCCAATAGTCAACCAAGGCATTCAGTAGCCTCGATTGCGCCTGCATAAACGGACATAGAAAGAACTTTAGCAAACCACATTGCATTAACGCGGCCACGTCATTCGGATCTCCCACAACTAACTCACCAACTTCTTCGTGCTCCATTTCCCTCCATTGGACATACATCCTGCCAACACAACAAGGTTCAGGAGGGTGAGTGAGTGTTTTTTTTATTTTTTGTCTATAAAGGGAGGTCCATGCGTGCTGTCTAGGTGACAGTCGCGTGTACATGCGGGCAGGTTTTACCCTGGCCGAGTGTACACGCGGCCTGTCTAGAGACAGCCTGCGTGGACCTAGGGCTGACCTTTTAAAGGTCGATGCCCACTCAAAAAATGAAATGAAAATAAAAAATCAAGAATTGAATAGCTAGATAGGGGAGTTTTTACTTACTTGGTCCAGACGGAAGTTCATTTCGTCCACTGTAGCTCCCAAAATTACTGTTTTTATCAAAGGGGGTCTTTTGGCTCCAGAGTCAATTTCCAAATCAGCAATGGTGATAATGAGCTGCCAGCTTCTATTTATAGACTTTTTGGCCTCTTTTTGTCACTTTTTTGGCCTCCCTTATCATTTTCTTTATACCAAAAACCATTTAGAGTGATTCAGGAGTTATATGGGAGGGATTTGATCGGGTATTGGGACATTTTTTTTTTTGAGTTTTGAGTAAATTTTGACGGTCCATAAACAATTTTCCGACGATCAACTTGAGCATATAGGTTAGGTTTCTACCCCGATTTTTGTATCTCGTTGTCTTTTTCATTTGCCATAGGATCGATCCCATCAGATTGTGACATAGAACTATCATTTCTGCTTTAGAAGTGTCACAACTTGGTGGTAGAGCCTACTGAAACATGGATGCCCTAGGTAGATCCTAGTTGCATTATGCTATTCATGTTGTCTCTATAACACTATAGGCTCGGGAGTCCTTGCAGTTTTTCCTGAATACGAGTTTGAGTCTCATTTGCGTGATTCTTCTTCGCTTTTGACCTCACCCTCGGGACTCCCAAAATATAACGGGTCTTCTTTTAAGCCCTTTTCAGATCCTCTAAATATGAAAAGATTGTCGAGCGATCTTGTGGCCTTTCACGCTCGTTAAACTAAAATTTGAAGTCACATCTGTCCGGCGGTAGTTTACCCCTTTTTCGGTCCGGATGGTCAACTGTACGAACAAAGGTATACTCTATGGAACTTCAGCTCTATAGAAGAGTACTCTCAGGTATAATTTTATCTCTTTTTTGGGCCTGAGGGACTAAACTTACGAAGAAGGAACCCCCACGGAGTCCATAGCTAAGCTCTTTTCAGACTCCATAAAATTGAAAAGATTGTCGAGTGACCTTATTCTTTCACACTCATTAATTGGTCTAGAAGAACATTCCTGACGGAGTCCATAGTTAAGCTTTTTTCAGACTCCTGAAAAATGAAAAAATAACCGAGTGATCTTGTCCTTGTCACACTCGTTAAAATAGTTTTGAATCGACGTCTAATCGGTGCTAGTTTACCCCTTTTTCGAACCAACTAGACTATCTTCGAAAAAGGTACCCCAATGGAGTCTCCTTTTATGTTTTTTCAGACTCTCTAAATATGAAAAACCACCGAGCTTACCTTCTCTAGGCTCGTTAAACTTACATCGAAGGATGTTACCATTGTGTGTTTTATTAACCGCGTTTGCATACCTTATACGCCAGCCTTGTAATAGTTTGTTTCTGCATCTTAACACCTTTGTCCCCCGGAGGATTTTTCCCGAGTATTATTCTACTAGAACATCAATATTTTCCTTGTGCCTTGAGCTTGTATGTTTGTAACACTCGTTCCTCCTTTGTAACGTAATATTCCTTTATTCTTTTTTCACAATTATTGAAAAGGACAAAAAAAATAAAAAAAATCAAATATACCCCAAAAAGAGGAAGGGAAAAGTATTTTTTTTATTGGCAGCATAATGAGTCGCCCTTGGATAAATCACATCTGTATGTTTGTTCATCAGACTATGGGATGTAGTACAACCTTAGGAAGTTGTTTCTCCCCATATAGAGTTGTGTCCTCCACCATTTGGTTAGCCTTACAAACATATGGAGAGTTTGCATTGCCTCCTGCTTCATAGACTTATGATTAATGCCATGTTGCCTGAGTCTCATCATTTGTCATGCTATTATCCAAGGGAAGTTTGTCACCAAGCCTGAGTTGGCCCCTCTGCAATATGTCTCTTTTCCTCATACCCGGCCATCCTGAACATCCAATCAAGTCCTTGTTCTAAATCATTGAAGCCTTCAGTATGATCATCAAGATTATCAAGTCCATGACCGACGAGCCGTCGAAGACCTCTGGGTAGTGCATTCGTACACTCATATTACACTCCTACCTGAGTTTTGAAGATTTTGAAGTTGTTGCTCGAGCTCTGAAGATCTCATCTCCAGCCATCAAGTCGTATCAGCTTCTAAAAGATCGGTACTCTATATGTATATCTTTTCGATTTCAAGATGTAGCTTCGTTGTGTATTGTTCACAACTACTCTTTATATAGTTATATGGCATGGATCTACAATGTATTTGATTGGTAGCCATGATTCTATTTTATCCCGAGCATGGGTATGCCCGCCTCGATGAGACATTTGTTATTTTTCAAACGGCGCCTCCCGGTTCCTGATCCTTAGGCTCAATCGTTCGGCACATTAGTAAAGATTGGTAATGTATTTCGGCCATCAGATGCTCTTCTGACCTCACGCATTAGGGGGCATCTGTTATAACCCTAAGTTGCACCACACATGCTTACCTGGCATCAGGCCATCTCATATCTCTTCTTTGCCAAAGCACTATTGAATAACTCTTTAAAAAACCTCTTTTATAAAGGCCCACGTGCCCTACTCCATTACTGCACACGTGTACACGCTGACTGACCTAAAACAACCCGCATGGACCGACAAAAGCACGAAAAAAGGAAAGTTGTCGACGGAACACAAAAGCTATGGGTGAGTTAACTGAAACTCTCGGCCATGCATGGCCGTGGGTTCGTCCAAATACCTAGCTCCTTCTAGCCTATAAAAGAATGGGTAGGGGTCCCATTTGGAGAGGGAAAAATATAGCAAAGAAACTCTTCCCATTTGCATATTCCCATTGTCCCAACCCTTTAGCCTTTCCTTGTGCCGAAGGAGATACAAAGCAAAGCAGTTGGAGGACAGTCGAAGAGGAGCCCAGGATCAGGTTCGCGGAGTGATGGCCGGTCTCAGCTTTTGTAAGTTGACTCATTCAAAGTAATAAAGAAAATGCTTTTCCAGTCCCAATTCATGAACTTTTTATAGTTTGATCTGTATATGTTTGGATTTCTAACTCGTTAGTATATAAGTAGGATGCATGCATAGTTGTTGCTTGTCTTGTATGCAGGTCAACTTTGAAAGGAGTATTGCGAACAAGTAGTCAAGTACAACGGAGGATAGACATTAAACGTCAGGAATGAGGTAGGTTGATCTTTCCATGCATTTACTAAGAAAAGGGGATTTAAATCTAGGGATGAAGGTAGAAAGTAGTTTTTCTTCGGTCATATCTACATGCAAAGTCTAAACCCTATTTGCTAGTCCGTAGGGATATTTCCCTCACAACAGTTACCAACTACTATCAAGTTGGCGGTTGAACCATCTTCCATCTAGATTTTATAGGGAAGAGGGGGTTTATATTCTGAGGTTTTTCTTGGAAAATCCTAGTGAGTTAGCTTAGTTGGTTCAAATAGATTACTTTTAAGGTAGAGTTCACCATGAGGTCTTTTCTTCTAATTTAGTTGAAGTGCAAGTATGGTTGAATCCCACTGGGTTATTAGCTACTATTGTAGTTCCCAATTGAGTTTCCCTCCATTTGTATATTCAAGGAAAGAGAGGGGTATCTTGTGAGTTTTTTCTTTGAAAACAAAATTATTTTGAAAACTATTACAAACAATTATGATTTTTTTTTCCAAGGAAAACCTCGTGGGGAAACCTAAGGGATCCTTCCCCACATTCATAGACAAGATCATTAGTAATCTTGTTGGCATATATTAGTGTGCCTCTCCTAAGGGGATTCAAACTAGGCACATGATGGCATAGAACTAGCCAAATACCCAATAACATTTGCAACAACTAGTTGAGCTAACACCTTGTGCTTATCCTTATGTTTTTTTATTGGCACCTGATCCTAATGAAGGTAGCTATGGTTGGCTAGTGTGTGACAGATTTATTTGGGGGGAAATGATACCCTTAGCTCGAGGCTAATAAGGAATATGAGTAGTCTCTTGATTTTGTATCTAGCATGTGATAGTCATGTGGTAACTTTAGAGTGACAAAAAAAATTTGAACACTTTTATGTTTCGCTAACACACACACATATGAATTATGGTTTTAGTTTTTTATATGACATGTGTTATGAAAATGTAAGTGTACAACACTATTGTTGATTACATATGATGATGTTTGGTAGATGAGATGTAAAGACAAAAAAAATCTTCTTATTGATGGATGTGTTAAATATCAATATAGAATGTTATTTGCAATGGTATCTATGAAGTTATTTTAGGCTTTGGGAACATGGTTAAATGAAATAGATTCAAAGGATCACACATTTAGCTTTCAAATATTTTCTAAAAGGGCAAGGCGTACACACATGGTAAACATTGTTCAATTTCATAATGAGAAGCCCATAATTGAGACAAACATGAAGGTGACAGACGTGACATTTAAGGGCATTAGCTAAGAAACCAATCATAACATTGTATTTAGCTTAATTATTTTTGGCATATCTAGTGGAAACGCCACTAAAGTGGACAAGGAAATGAAGAGTAAAAATGGCCAAAGCTACCAAGAAAAGATTCCACATGTAATGACTTGCATCATCGACATAATCGATGTAGTAACAAAACAAGGGTTCCATTTTAATGATGAAACAAGAAAATTAATGAGATGCCATAATAAGAAAAGGGATGCAAAAAACCTATCTATAATATATATATAGAATGATTCTCTCAAATAATAGATCAAGGATAAAACTTCCTCAAATAGAGAATTTTAGAACGGTTAAGGGAATTTTTCTTTTTGGCCCCACAAGAAAGTGTTCCCCCTTTCCTAGACATTATTTGAAAAAGTAAATTCATTTCCATAGCAATTCAAACATTCCTCACCCCAAAATATTGTGATCTTGGTCATACACAAGGAATAGATCCCCTTCATGGAAGACCTAAGGGTAAGACTTATGGTCATATTCATCCTTAGAATGTTTCTTTGTCACTTTAATGGTTTGTAAAGTAACGTGGTTATATTCATTGGCTTATTCTAATGGAGTGGTATCAGGAAGGAGTTTGAAAGATAAATGAAAGAAGGGGATTCAACACTAGATAGGTAAAAACTACCTTTTCATCATCGACAAGATGAAGGGGGTAAATCCTATGGTATTTTTAGTAGATGTCTTATAGGTCCATAATGTTGAGAAGAGAATGTGATGCTAGTTGGTCTTATGCTTATTTATGGTCAACTGGATCATGGTTTTAAGGATTATTTTAATGACCTCAACTTGGTCATCCTCTTGTGGATAATAGGATGATGAATATTGGTTCTCAAAACCTAACATTGAAGTTATCTTGCACCAAGATTCATTTTCAAAATGGAAGTCGTGGTTGAAAACAAATTGTTTCAAGACACCAAATCTAACAATGAAGCGGTTAAAATGGAGAGCTATAGTATCCACATTATTGTTAAATGTCGGCATGACTTTATCCCATTTCATGAAATAATCTACAACCACAATGATGTATTTATGACCACCAATAGAAGGAGGGTTACACTCCATGAAATCAATGGCCCAATTGTAAAAAGGGATTGTGGTGACAATGAGTTGTAATGGATTTGGTAGGGCTTGTGCCTTAGGGGATATAACGAACAATTGGTATAGTGATTAATGGCCTTGATAGAATAAGAAATTAAGGTAGGCCAAAAATAACCTACATAGACAATTTTATGTGCAATAATAATACCAGAAAGGTGGCCACCACATGCAACACTATGGGAGGCATTTAAGACCATATTTGACTCATCACGAGTTAGAAAATTGAATAATAAAGTTTAAAACCCCCCCAATGATAAATATCATCTCCATGAAGAGATACTAGGGAGTTTGATGATGAATATGATGTTGATCATCATAGGATAGATGAAGACTAAACTTTTGGGTGCATAAATAAACTAGAATGTCACCATACCAAGGATCGTTAGTGGATATAGTGAACATATGTTCATCTAGAAGGTCATCATTCAAATGATAGTCTAACACACTAGTTGGGAGATCGTAAATAAACTTGGCAAGGGCCATGGATTTCTTACTCTTGGGTGTAACAAATTCTAAGTCAAACTCATAAAGGATAATGATCCATTGAGCATACTTACCATTGATAACCTACCGACTCAAGAGGAATGACATAGGGTTATAACTCATCATGACCTTTGTATTGCACACCAGGATGTAATGACAGAGCTTCTGAACTGAAAAGAATGATCGCCAAGGCCAAATTCTCATCATGGTTATAACACAACAAGGGTCTATATAGGATTTTACTAATGTAATAAATGACATGCTTACAAAACATAGTTACCAACATAACGAGAACTCTACAGAGTTCTCGCTTTTGGGGGGTCAAGTATTTTACCCTGTTTTTAAAAATGGTGCTACCGGTAGCACTCCCCTCCATTTTTAAATGGTTTTTCGATATTTTAAATTTTTTGATCCACAATGTTTCCACATTATTTTTTTAAATGCTTGTTTTTCATGTATTTTCAATTTTTTTCAATTTTTTTATTTTTAATGTTTTTAGTAATTTTTACATGCTCCTTTCAATCTTATAAATATTTTTTTCCATTTACTTTTTTGAAATTATGTTTTTTCATGTAATTGTGTCTCCTTAATTGATTTATTGTTCTATACTTTTAAAATGTAGTAAAAAACATCATTTTTAACATATTGTTCATCGTTACTTCAATACATAGAAAATAATTGTACTCAAATAACACTATTTTTGAATATTTAGAAAACAAATATAATTAAATTTATTTTAATAAATTAAAAACTTACAAAACTAAGAAAAATAATAAAATTAAAATTAATAATAAAAAATAATAATAAAAGCAAATTTATATAAAAAATAAAATAAAGAAAAACTTAAAAAACCAAATCGATAAAAAAACCAAAAAAAAAAAAAAATATTTATAAAAACTAAGAGAAAATGAGGAAAAAAATTAAAAAACACAAAAACCAAAATATATATATATATAAACTAAATTAAAAATCCTAAAATAAATTTTTTAATACAAAATAAATAAATAAAACTAATAAAAAATTCCAAAATTAAAAAAAAAAAAAATTACATT
>CBVK0102036495.1:0-23429 GCA_900067695.1 Picea abies | reverse complement strand
ATATTATTATTTATTTTATTTCTCTCCATCTTTCAAATACCACATGGTGTATACCATGGTTTATCAAAACCACGGGCTCGAAAACATTGATTCAGTGGAAGAGGTGGATGGCTACTAATATCCACTTGGATCTCTCTCTCTCTCTCTCAGATATACCCATTTCTTTCACCACTCCCTATCCCCCTATCTCACTCTCACTCTCTCTCCCCTCTCTCTCACTCTCTCCCACCTTCCCTCAATACCTATATCTCTCCCTCCCACCCTACCTCTCTCTCTCCATGTACCCCTCTCTTTCTCTCTTTCACTCTCTCTCTGCCCCCTCTTCCCCTCTCTCCTTCTATCCCTCTTTCCTTATCTCTCGCCCACCCTCTCCTCCCCTTTCTCTCTCTCTCTCTCTCTGACTCCCCACCTCTCTCTCTATCTAACCCTATCCCTCTCGCCCCCCCTCTCGTTGTTCCCCCCTCTGCCTTAATATTGATACATACTTCTCGAAAGCCCCTAATGGTGCCAATATTACCACTAAGAGGTAAATGATACGCTTGGGAGGTCATGTGTGTGGGTTCAAGGTGTTGTTTTTGGAACTAGATGCATGAGTTCAAGTTGTTGTTCATATCCTTGGCCTATGGTTGGCGATGTATGAGTGCCACTAGGTGGTTTTGAACTGTTGGTATGTGTCCCAAGGAATTGGAAATGATACATACACGTTGTTCATTTCATCACGGGTGTCGGCCAAGGCCCCCCATGTCTAAATTTTTTTGGGGGGATGTTCCTTCAAAGATTTAAAACTTACAAGGATGTAACAAGTGATTCTTTATCACTACCCGAGCACTCTAGCTACCTACCCTTGGTGGGGATTATCCTAACTCCAAGGTATTGTAACATACTTGACCCCCTAAGTAACTTCTAAGGGATGGGGTATCAAAACATTTTCTTCTTATAACAACATTACTGTATTCACGGACTCATGGGTAGTAGTCTTGCAGATTCATGGTCTATATTTGTACCTTTCATGAACCTGCCACCAACACTTAGCTTCTTTTTCATTCGCAGAATCACGGTCTCATGGACTCACGAATGCATAATTTTTCCTTTCATAAGTCCATCCAAAAGGTATCATCCCTTAG
Organism: Picea abies; assembly: GCA_900067695.1. Taxonomy (NCBI): domain Eukaryota; kingdom Viridiplantae; phylum Streptophyta; class Pinopsida; order Pinales; family Pinaceae; genus Picea; species Picea abies. The sequence goes on along the minus strand of CBVK0102036495.1, from coordinate 22,305 downwards.
CCACTTTTACCTCTATGTGGACTTGCAGACGTACAATTTTGTACCTCCCCTTCCCAAGTCCATCCGAAAATTCTCAACACTTAACCATTTTTCCATATACACGGGCTCGCAGACTCACGAAATCACATACTCACTAATGCATAATTCTTCCCTTCTTAAGTCCGTCTGAAAAGTCTCAATACTTAGATTATTTTGTGGTCCTATCAGGTTCATGGGATGGTGGACTCGCAGAATCATGAACTCATTCATCACCTTCCCCTCTCTGTGAACCCTCCATGCTCCTAAGCACATTGTCTACACATTAAACACGTGGACCTACCCAACGCTTGTCACTTGTCTTGACACATGGTACTCATACCACATCACTTCTTTTTTTTCCCAATACCACAACACCGTGCTACGTGGTACCATGGCCCCCTTCCTCGTGGACTCACATGAAATACCCGTCAACATTGATTCTTAGCACGACCATTCAGATTAGGACAATTATCTTCCATGTATTGGGTGAGTGACATCATCCCAATATATCCTATGGTGGAGAAGGTTTCTCATAGTCTTTTCATCGGAGTACCATATCCAATGCTACTCCAACGTCCTTAAATTAGTCTGTATCTAGTCTTTAATGATCTATGTTTTTTTTTTCTCCGAGGCTTACCTAAGACTCTTAGGACCATCTGGAGGTTGTAAAACCCACCCCCAACTGTTAATATTTTCTCAGCATGATATAAGGATGAGAAATTTGCGTCCAATGCTATGTTTGAAGCTATTCAAGTCATTTTTAGCAAAAATACCGAGTCCTTACTCTCCTATAATTGTCCAAAACTTATCCTTGCTTGTATCAAGATAGGTAATTATCCCACTTATCATATGTACAATTATAGATAGTTGAAGATATAAACAGAGCAATTGATAACCATTTTCAAGGTATTACAACTACAACACTCTGTTATTGAACTGATCTCATCGCCAATACGCTCAAGGTAAAGACAATTATGGAACCCGTGATAGAATTACCAGTTTACATCACATATACAATTTGTATAGGGAAAAATACTTAGACAATGTTAAGAATAACAATTATTTATGACCAGAATTCATAGTAATTTGCACACGAGTATTCAACACGAGATTTCTATATCCTCAATTAATCAACAATTAAACAAGCACATAATGAACACTTATCTTGAACAATTGAACCACCAACTAAATGCATACCTTTGGCTTTCCTCCCAACCTTAGACATTATTCCCCACAAACTGAGAACATGACACCCCCAAGATGGGCTTGGACTCCACTTGGACAAGGAAAATCTATTTCAGGAGGTCTCTCAACAACAACAATATTGCAATACAGGTGCCAAGTTCCACATAATCTACTTTTCCCACATGCTTGTCCCACCCAGGAAGTGTGCCCCCTATGGCTGCCCACTTCCCTTCTAGGCTTCAACAACAAGACAAATAAGAATAATCATAGTTATGTGATGACAAATTGGCACCTATGGGAATCAAATTCCCTACAATTCTCTCACTTGGAGAGAATGCACATGAACCTGACAACTCGTATCTTCAGCTTAACTCCCAACAATTCCCTTCTAGAGCTCTTCATCCTAATGGAAAATCCTTCTACAACACATTCCATAACCCGTCATATCGTACCCGACCCTCCTTCCTTTATGCCATCACCTCGTTGAGTTTTATCGATCCCATTATACTTGCATGACAATATAATGACGCTTGTCACTCCATGGAATTCTATTAACCCACTTGATAATTCATTTCCCCCTTCTTTGGACTTAGGGTTACACAATATACATGTGTCCATAAATTAGACTTTTAAGAAAATATTCTCTTTTTCTTAAGCCTCCTTAGGTTTAGCACTTTTTTCCTAACATTCTTATCCTCCTTTCCCACTCAAGTGGAGTTCACCCCCCTTATTCTTCTTGTCATGATGGTTTGCATGCAGTCATGTTTTCTTTCATTAATTTCTAAATGAAAATGTACAATACTAAACAGGCTCATTGGCCAAAAGAGGTTCCTGGCTCACTAGCCTATACATACACTAGTAAGTACATTTAAACTAGGGTTCGGCCCAGGGGTGTTACATTCCCCTCCCCTTTATTTATGCATTGTCCTCAGTGCAACATATTCATATGTACAAAAAATAATCAAAAAATTACAAAAAGATGTGGATATTCTTCCCGCATAGCATCTTCATGTTCCAAGGTTTCTTCCTTAGGTCCGCACTAGGTCCCTTGGACCTTTACCATATTATGACTCGATTCCGGAGTTATTTTTCTTTCTGGTCCAACCTGCATATTGGTTGTACCTTGAATTCACCCTCTGACTCTACCTGAATCACATTCCAATCAATGACATGATTAGTATCAGGTATATATTTTTTGAGTAAGGATATATGAAAATCATTATGAATTCTCATGGAGGATGGTAATGCAAGCATATAATCTATAAGACCAATCCTTTCCAGAACTTCGAATGGCCCACAATATCTTGCTGATAATTTTGAACACCTTCCCAATCTCAGGGAACTTCGTCTTGCTTTTACTTTCCAAAAATACATGGTCAGCTACTGAAAAATCTCTAAGAGTTATATGCTTATCAACATAAATTTTCTGCCTGTCCAGGGAAGCTTTCAAGTTCTCTTTTATCTTCATCACTTGATCCTCCATATCCCGAAGCAAATCTGGTCCAATTATTGTTCTATCAGTTGGATTGTCCTAGCTTATTGGTGTATTGCATTTCCTTCTATAGAGTGCTTCAAATGGAATCATCTTTATAGATGCTTGGTATCCATTGCTATAAGAAAATTCTTGTAGGTAATCCTCCCGCTTTGATGGTTTATCCATGACATACATTCTCAGCATGTTTTCTATTATCTGGTTGACTCTTTCGGTTTGTCCATCTAACTCGGGATGGTAGGTCGTGCTAAAATTTAAATTTGTGCCCAATCCTTTGAATAACCCTTTCCAAAAATTCGATGTGAACTTAGAATCCCTATTGGATACAATAGTTTTTGGTATCCCATGAAGTTTGGCTATTTCCTTCAAGTAGATATCAACAATGTTGGCCGCCTTGTGAGTTGCCTTCACAAGAATGAAATGGGAAACTTTGGTAAGCTTGTCCACAACTACCATAATTGACTCATGTTGTTTGACAGTCCTGTGCAGTTTAGTAATAAAGTCCATGGTTACCACTTCCCATTTCCACTTCAGAATGGGAAAAGGTTGTAGTAAATTAGCTGGGTGTCTATGCTCAACCTTGACTTTTTGACATTCAAGGAATTAAATGGCAATAAAATCTGCAACATCTTTTTTCATACTTGGCCAATAATATAGCTTTTTGACAGTTGTAATTGTCTTTTGGTATCCTAGTTGTCCAACATAAGGTACCTTGTGCATTTATGATAAGAGGAGATTTTTCATCTCTTGGTTATCTGGCACATATATTCTATTCTTGAACATAAGAATTACGTCTTCCTTTAGCTCAAAATTCTCAATTTTTTGTTGCAATTTTCCTTGTCGTAGATTTTCTTTCATTTCCTCATATGTCTAATCTATTTTTGCAGCGTCTAAAATTTTGTTTTGTAAAACAGGTTTGCACACACTGATGGTTGTAGCATGTATCAAAGTCATATTTACTGAGGAGATCTAACCATCTACTTTTCCTGGCATTCAAGGTTGGTTGTCCAAATAAATATTTCAACCCACTGTGATCTATACTTGATTCAAATTTCCTACCCATAAGTAGTGCCTCCACATTTTTAGAGCATGAACAATTGTCGCTAGCTCTAAATCGTCAGTGGCATACAATATCTTGTGTTCCTTGAGCTTTCTTGATTCATATCATACTACATGTCCATTTTGACTAAGGGCCCCACCAATCCCTTCTTTGCATGCATCGATGCATACAACAAAATCTGCATTAGGATCAACAATTTTTATAATTGGTGCACTCATCAGTAAACTCTTCAAATGTTGAAAGCTTCTTTCAAATTCAGGTGTCCATCTAAATTTCACACCTTTCTTCTGTAGAGATGTAATTGGGTGTGCAATGCGGGAGAACCCTTCAATGAACCTCCTATAATAACCTTCTAGTCCCGTGAAGGACCTCACCTCAAAGACATTTCTTGGTGATGGCCATTTTGTGATGGTTTTTATCTTGTCAGGGTCTACAACTATACCTTCTTCTGATATGATATGGATCAAGTAATGAGTCTTCCTTTGGTAGAAAGAACATTTACTCAACTTAGAATATAACTGATGTCCTCTCAGTACTTGCAACACCATTCTCAAGTGTTTTTCATGTTCTTCCTCAGATTTGGAATAAACAAGGATGTCATCCAGGAAGAAAATAGCAAACTTGTCCAAGTATTCTCTAAAGATACCATTCATAAAACACATGAAAACAGTTGGTTCATTTTTCAATCCAAGTGGTGCCACTATAAACTCATAGTGTCCATACCTTGTTCTAAAAGCAGTCTTACTAATGTCCTCTTATTGGATCCTCACCTGGTGATATCCGGATCTCAGATCAATCTTGGAAAATACCTTTGCATCTCTTAACTAATCAAAGAGGTCATCTATCATTGGCAGAGGATATTTGTTCTTCACAGTTAACTTGTTTAGCTTCCTAAATTCAATGCAAAGCCTCAAGGTGCCATCCTTCTTTTTCACAAACAATATTGGTGCACCCCTAGGTGACACACTTGAGCGTATATATCCCTTCTTCAAAAGTTCTTCTAACTGCATTTGTAATTCCTTCAACTCGGGTGTTCTCATTTTGTAGGGATCTTTGCATGTAGGGGCTGCTCCAGGCATTAAATTAATTGAGAAATCAATATCCCTTTTGGGTGGTCATCCAGGGATTTCTTCAAACACATCTTCAAATTCTTTTAGAGTTGCATAGTCCTGAATGTTGGGTACCTTGTCCTTAGGATATTCCTCCATATGTGCGGCAAACAATTGACATCCTTTTCTAAAAAAAATCTTTAGTTGTACGACTGAGACTTATCTTATAGTTACAACTCTTGGAATCCCTTGTACATTCCTTAAGTTCCCTTCCTCATCTAAGCAAGTAAAAGTTTTGTTGTAATAGTCCAAAACTGCATGGTGCTTATCCAACCAATCCATGCCAATGAGACAGTCATAATATCCCAAAGGTATGATATTCATATCTACTTTGGTACTCGACCCATTTATTTCCATTGGGCATGCCTTAACCATTTCATTAATCTTCCTTTTAGTTCCGGTAGCAAGATGTACCAACCAAGGTTTTTCCAATTTTCTTCTTGGAAGATGAAACCTTTTTTCCATTTTAGGATCTAGATAACTATGACTAGCTCATGAATCAATCAAAATAGAAATAAGTTGGTTGTGGATTTTTCCATTTACTTCAATCATGTGAGACTGAAATTCGGCCTGCTTATTATCCAAGGCCGCATAAATTATGGGTATGCTCTTCCCCACATCTTCTATTGTTTCAACTTGTTGTACATTGTGAATAACCTTTGCTTTTTCAGCTATGTGAGGAAATTCTCGATACATATGGTATCCATTGAAACCTTGACACTTTATGGGTTGTTGTATTGGTCTTTGTCCCATGGTTTCAACCATTCTAGGCTCTTCAGAATCTGACTGTCTTTGAGTATCTTTTATGAAAGAAGGGGGTTTGTTTCCCTTCTTCCTCTGCTCTATTTTGTTTTTCTTTCTATCCTCCCAATCCTTTTGAAAAGTTGTTCTTCCTTTATGTTGATCATAGGGACATTTATCTCTTCTTATGGCTTCTTCCAACGGCTTGGGATCATCATACTGTAGTTTATCACTCATGAATGATGGCAGCCCACTTAAATATATTTGAATCTTCACTTGTTCATATTTGATAAAGGGCACATATTTCAATAGTTCTAAAAAAATTCTCTCATACTCATCTATAGTCATGCTTCCAAGTTTGAGTTCAAAGAAATCTTTCATTTTCCTATGAAAGTGGCGTTTGATTAAGTATTTCTTTCCAAAATATTTCTTAAATGTTTCCAAGTAACATTCTTCTCATCTATGTTTTGCACTTGTACAAAATGATCCCACCACATTGATGCTTTTCATTTAAGTTGATAAATTGTTATTCTCCCTTATGCCCAAGGGGAATAATTGTGTAGTTGAAAGTATTTCCTCATTCCCAACATCCAAGTCTCAACATCCTCATCCTTTTTGTGCTCACCATAAAAAGTAGGAGGATTGATCTTATCCATTTCTCCCCTTAGCTCATCTGCCCCGGTTTTCCTATTATGTTCTCTGATAGGGGATGAGCTTGAGCTATTGTGTGGCCTCCTAGCTAAGTTCTTAGGTGAGTGTCGATGATGGCTATCATCAACCCTCGTCTTACTTATTTTTCCATGAGACTTAGGTTCATTTCCCTTGCTATATTTTGACTCTTTATCCATTTTCCTCTCTATCATGTTTAGGCTTCATAACAACTTGATGTTAAAATCATCTTGTTATTCTTTGGATGTTCTGAGTCTTTCATTATCTGCTTTATGACTTTGAACATATTTTTGTAGATTCTTGATGGTTTCCATCAAATCCATGCTTTCCTCCTTACTTCTGTCATGTCCATTGGATTTTTTTCTTTCATTACTCATATCAAACCATTGTCCTTTGATTTCTTCCTCATGGCTGGAAATTATTTGTGCCTCTTCATTGTTCAATGTCTGTCATGATGTTGGTCTCTGTTTCTATCTATATATATTTGGAATTATGCAAAGTCTAGAATTAGTAGTATTTCTTAGAAAAAAGTACTATACAAAAACTTTATAATTACTAACTCTTCTTATCATTAATACATATGTTCTATAACTAATCTCTGGCCCATCTAGGCCTAGTGTTGAACCCGTAGCTCTGATACCACTTGGTAACATACCCGACCCCTGAGTACCTTCTAAGGGACGTGGTATCAAAATTTCCGCTTCTTCTAACAATAATACTATATTCACGGACTCACGAGTGGTAGTCTTGGAGACTCATGGTCTATATTTGTACCTTTCACGAACCCGCCACCAACACTTAGCTTCTTTTTCATTTGCGGACAACAGTCTTGTGGAATCACGAATGCAAATTTCTTCCTTTCATAAGTCCATCTGAAAGGTATCAACCCTTAGCCACTTTCCCCTCTGTGTGGAGTTGCAGACTCACAAACGTACAATTCTATACCTCCCCTTCCCAAGGTCATCTGAAAAGTCTCAACACTTAACCATTTTTCCATCTACGCTGGCTCACGGACTTACAAACTCACTAATGAATAATTATTCCCTTCTTAAGTCCGTTTGAAAAGTCTTAATACTTAGATTATTTTGTGGTCCTGTCGAGTTCATGGGATGGCAGACTGGCAGACTCATTGAATCATTCATCTCACCTTCCCATCTCCATGAACCCACCATGCTCCTAGTCACACTATCTACACATTGCACATGTGGACTTACCCAACGCTTGTCACTTGGCTTGACAGGTGGTACTCAGACCACATCATTTCTTTGTTTTCCCAGACCGCAACACTATGCCACATGGCACCGTGGTCCCCTTCCTCATAGACTGAAGTGAAATACACGTCAACACTGATTCCTGGAATGACCATTCAGGTTATGACAACTGTATTCCACATATTGGGTGGGTGACGTCATCCCAATATATTCTATGGTGGAGAATATTTCTCAGAGTCTTTTCATCAGAGTACCATATCCAATGCTACTATGACGTCCTTAAATTAGTTCGTATCTAGTCTTTAATGATCTGCATTTTTTTTCTTCTCTAAGGATTACCTAAGACTTTAAGGACCACCTGGAAGTTGTAAAAACCGCCCCCAACTGTTAATATTTTCTCAACACGATATAAGGATGAAAAATTTGCACCCATTGCTCTGTCTGAAGCTATTCAAGACCTTTATAGCCAAAATATTGAGTTCTTGTACTCTCCTATAATTGTGCATAACTTAGCCTTGCTTGTATCAAGATAGATAATTATACCACTTATCATATGTACAATTATAGATAATTGAAGATATAAACAGAGCAGTTGATAACCATTTTCAAGGTATTACAACTACAACACTCTATTATTGAACTCATTGCCAATACGCTCAGGGTAAAGACAATTATGGAACCCATGACATAATTACTAGTTTACATCAAATATACAATTTTTATAGTGAAAATTACTTAAACAATGTTAAGATAACAATTATTTATGACCATAATTCATAGTAATTTGCACACGAGTATTCAACACATGATTTCATTTATCCTCAATCAATCAACAATTAAAGAAGCACATAATGAACACTTATCTAGAACAATTGAACCAACAAACACATGCATACCTCTGACTTTCCTCCCAACCTTAGACACTGTTCCCCACAAAATGAGAATAGGTCACTCTCGAGTTGGGCTTGGACTCCACTTGGACAAGGAAAATCTATTTCAAGAGGTCTGTCAGCAGTAGCAATATCGCAATACATGTGCCAATTTCCACAAACTCTACTTTCACCACATGCTTGTCCCACCTAGGAAGTCTGCCCACTTCCCTTCCAGGCTTCAACAACAAGCCGAACAAGAATAATCATAGGTCTGTGACGAAAACCTGGCGCCTATGGGAATCAAATTCCTTGCAATTCTCTCACATGGAGAGAATGCACACGAGCATGACAATCCGTCTCTTCAACTTAACTCCCAACAATTCCCTTCAAGCACTCTTCATCTAAATGGTAAATCCTGCCACAACACATTCCATAACCCTCCATATCGTACCCGACCATCCTTCCTTTCTGTCATCCCCTCATCGAGTTTTATCAATCCCATTGTACTTGCATGAAAATAGAATGACACTTGTCAATCCATGGAATTATATTAACCCACTTGGTAATTTGTTTCCCCCTTCTTTGGACTTAGGATAACACAATATACACGTGTCCATAAATTAGACTTTTAAGAAAATATTATTAAAATATTCTCTTTTTCTTAAGCCTCCTTAGGTTTAGCCTTTTTTTCCTAAGATTCTTACCCTCCTTTCCCACTCAAGTGGAGTTCATCCCCCTTACTCTTCTTGTTAGGATGGTCTCCATGCAATCATGTTTTCTTTCATTAATTTCTAAATGAAAATATACAATACTAAACAAGCTCATTGGCCAAAAGAGGTTCCTGGCTCACCAACCTATACAGACACTTGTAAGTAGATTTCAACTGGGTTCCAGCCCAAGGGTATTACAGGTCTCCCACAGAGTTAGTTATTCAGAGTAGATGTGTGTATGATCGAACATGAACTTTGTCTTTGACACGAAGGTAGAGGAAAACCAATTGAAGGATCTAGTCACATAAACATGTGGACCCTCTTTCTTAGGAATGGCCACGTTATCATGTTTAGTAACATGCATGTGCTTCTATTTAGGAATGCACATGCATTCCTAATCACGTGCACACTCAACACATGAACGTGTGCCCATTCCTAAAAAAATTCTAGTCGGCAAGTGTGTGAGGTGGTTCGGTGACCACCGATGTTGTAGGATCAGGAATGCATGCACATTTCTAAAGTGCAGATGTTTCTTCACACCCCATTGCCACTTTTTTTACCATCATCTTCATGTGAGCGCCCAAAATCATGAGCAAACCATCATTATGATGTTGTGATTTGGGAAACTTCCCCCACTGATTTAGGGGAGATAAAGGTTGTCCTAGAAGATTGTATATATTAAAAAACTTTTAATTTGAATGGTCTCCCTGCGATATCTTTTAGCGAAGCTTAAAACCTATGCTTATCTCTAATTTCTATTTATCAAGATTGGTACCACATATCAAATTGATTATTTAAAGGTTTTGCATGGTTAACATTATCTTACATCATGTTGATATGTCATATTTGCTAAACATAATGATAGACAAGTGGCTTTAGGAACCATTTTTCAAGTATGCTTTATTAAGGTTTTTATTTTCACATGGAATCTTCACACCAAGTTGAAACTTTTTTGCCTCTCTAGATTATAGCATGTAGTTAAGGATGTATCATTATATCATATATATGTTAATTATTATTAATTATCACACACACACACATATATTTCTTTTAGAAATTTTATGAGCTATACATAGATAGAGAGATTTGACAATTTTACCTAGACTTGGATGAGATAGTCTTTCTAATTGAGTTGAACTTTAGGAATCGTGGTTTGAGGAAATATCAATGTTGACCAAGAGCCATGGTATAACATTATTAAAAATGACAATGAGGAAATCTCTAGAGTAAAGCTTGATCTATCAACAATTTGGTTTAGTTAGTACTAAGCCTTTTGATAAGCATTGTAGAAATTGGCCACAATCCATTAAATCTATAGATTAGCACACTATCTAAGTAGTTCTTGGTTATTGTATTAATCATCGATGACTCCACCTTCAATTCTAGGGTATTTTATGAAATCTTCATTATAAAATCTCTTGATTGAGGAATCTTATGATCCAAAGAAGACGATGAAAGAATGAAGAACAATTAGGGAGTATCTTCCTAGCATTACTAAACATTATATTAAATGGTATATTCACATAGGCTTTAGCAATGTGCTAGAATTTGCACTAGTTGCATCGCCTATAGTGAGACCATGTTCATAAGTCCCTTAATGGACCAAATTTCCACAAAAACTAGTAATGCCATCTTCTTCAAAAGTAATTGCCCTCTTATTAAAAAAAATGGGGTTTCTCCAACTTTGTGCTTCGGGGCTTATATGGAATGCATGACACACTCACAAGTCTAGAAATTGGAAGCATCCCAACATCATTATTCTTTAGCTTCCAACTTTTACTTACTCAGTTTGAAGAGAAACAAAAAGCCTCTTGTAATTATTTATCTTCCATAATTATATTTAGATAATATAATTTTTACATCCACCAGTCCGACCGCTATATAGAATAGCGCAAATCAAATACATCTGTATGATATCACTATGCTGATAACTGTTGAAAAATAACAAAGGAGAATATTCAAAAACAAAAAATTGTCAAAAGGAGACGGTCCATAATGGGACACAAACATCTCCAATACATAACTCCCATAGAGTTCTAAAAACACTGTGAGATAGTATCCAAAAAAATAAAGACCAACAAGTAGTACCAAAATATTGAGAATAAAAGAGAAGTTGAACAATGGCTTCCATCAATAGATATTGATGATGAATCTGTGGCCCTCCAAATCATTTGACTATTTGTGTAGCACGATATATCAGGGTCAAGCATAACTTTTTTCATCTGCTAACTTGTTGAAATCATGAAGGATATGATAAAAGTTTGTAACCAAAAACTTTTCCTTCAACACAATGATTCTTTGTTTCCACCCTTCCAAGGCACTAACACAAAGATTACCTTTTTTATTTAACCAACTTATGATGACTTTGGAGTCTCCAAGTACCTGTAGCTTGGAAATGAACAAATATTTTGCCATGTATAAGGTTGCCCAAACACCCATAAGTTCAGTCTTCGTGTTAGTACCCAATCCACAGTTTAAGTACCACTTAAAAACTGTAAATATAGATATTTTAATAATACCCCCTGCTTCGCTGCACCTCCCATCCTCGTGGCCACTCCATAAAAAAACATCACTGGGTAATCAAGAGTGTGTGCTATCCAATAGGATCGGGAAGGAGGATTCTTCAACTTGGCCTCTGATGTCTGATTCACAATAGCATTCAAATTAGTAAATTCCCCACAATAAATTTCAAACTAACAAAATCCCCATGACCCCTAAAATATATGAATAGTTATTGTTTTCGAATCTCCCTTTGAAACTACCGTGGTTGGTAAACTCTGATTGAGCAATGCGCTTAGTGCGTTGATGTTCCTCTCCCCTTACAATGTTAGACGGACGTGGTTGCTTTCCACAACGCCAAAATAAAGGTGATAGTGAGGAGGAGATACAACATAAAAGACAAATGGAGAAAAGATTAAGGTCTAATCATTAATTTGAAGAAAGAATAAAGTTGTGCAGTAATAAAGCAAGGGTGTGGAAGAAGACACATGGAGATAGAGGAATGTTGATGGAGGTGTTTACAGATTCCATTCATAGCGCTGCACTTTGGAACAAAACGAACCACACAATTGGCACTGGGATCACAGTGTATTGTGGGGTCCACATGACCCCAATTAAATTTATCATATACTCCTATGAAAACGACAACATACTTGATGTTGAGAGGACGTTGCGTATCCTTCGTAGTGGGTAGGAATATTTCATGAGAAGCTTCCAGAGGCGCCCACGCGGCGTCCCAAGATCCACCGAAATTGCGTACGCAGGAGTTTTGGATACGCGTTAAACGGAAGCTACCCAACCCTCCTTTAAATACACAACGCAGCACATCCATCACAAGGCGTAGTGGAAATCACAGCTCAAGAATTCGTCTCCGAGTTGGCTTTCATGGTTTGCAAGCAGTTTTCACTTACTAAAAGCACTGAAATTCGCCTCTGATCGCAGTTTGCAAGGCGTTGTCCGTAGGGTTTGGTGCAGGTTAGGGTTTTCGTTTCAAGATTGTATTCTCCACACAAACTGACTCTCGTAATGGCTATCCTGATGACTAAGGCAACAACTGATATGAGGTGGACAGAAATCGCTCCTCCGCGGAGGGTATTTATGGGAAGATGGCGGCCTTTGGAGAAAACACTGCGGCCTATTGCAGAAGAGCGCAGTCTCAGTAATGGTGAACTCATGGATGGCCTTCGCCCTACTTTTCCTGCGGTCAGTGGCTTCAAGGCGGAGGACGATAATGAAAGATTTGCGTCGGCAGAATGTTAAAGCTTTTCTCTGCAGGTCGCAAAATCTTCCCTGGAGTCTTACAAATCAGGGAGTTGATAAACTTATTCTTATGTAATTACCCAAATTTGTAATATATTTACTCTTACGAAAATATGTTTAGAAATATATGGATGTGTTTTCTCATATTGGCTTATGGGTCAGCCTCATTTCTTCTATATGATTCACAATTTTTGGAAACTAAATTGGGATTTAATTATTAATCCATAAAATTATTAATATCTTCAGTATCGACAAAGTTGTGCAACGTCCACGGTACAAATTCCGAACTATCACGCCTCTGTTTCAGGCGGAACAGAGGATTCACGTTAAATTTTTTGTAATTGCGGAACAGAGGATTCACTTAAATTTTTTGTAATTGCGGAACAGAGGATTCACTTAAATTTTTTGTAATTGCAATGCACTTATGGGGAAATCAACCCCTGTGTTCTCCAGCTACGCCACTTTATTAATTTTTATGCCGAAAACGTTCTTTTAAGGAAAGGTTCTCCGGCGATTTTCGTCCTCTGTCCATAACCAATGAGAAATTGCCACCTACTTTCACAGTTGTGATTTTGGTAGTATGTCCTTAACTAATGAGAAGTCGCCACCTGTTTTCACAACAGTTGGATCGGTCCAGATTTGAAAGATCAGAGATTTACAACATCGGTCGGTTAGTCTGTCTCTTCTTCATTTTTGCATATGTGGTCAGTCTATCTCTCCATTTTCATTTTTGCATCTGCACACCGCTCGGGATGTGGGGATGGAGAAGCAGATGCTCTATCTCTTGTGAGAAATTATCATTCTTCTGTCGCTTTGATAGACAACTTGCCAGGTGAGTTGTCCTCTTTTCTTCTTTTCCTTTGTTTTTCCTATCGTCGGTGGGGAGCGTATCTGATCTGTTTTCTTTGGATTTGTTTTTGTGTTTTTTTCTTCTATGCTTTTGAATCTCAGTGTTGCTTAGGGCCATGGACAATATGAATATAGCACTGCCTATGGCTGGAACCTGCAAATGGTTCAGGAAAGTTCTATAAATAACATAGTCGTTGGCAGCTCCTTTCTTTTGTCCGAACCGGTGTTACTTTGTTTTTAAATGGTTTCAATTAATAGACAAGCGACTTTGGTTGCAAAACTTTACTGGAATGAAACATCCGAAAACGTGATTGATATTCATTCATGTCTATGCCCATTACTAGAAGTCAATCCCTCCCAGTCCAGTCCATTGCAGTAGTCATTCAATCCGAAAACGTGACTGATATTAATTCATGTCTATGCCCATTACTAGAAGTCAATCCCTCCCAGTCCAGTCCATTGCACTAGTCCTTCAAACTGGAGCAGAGGCCTCCTTTATGACGATCCTGCTTTCAGTAAAAGGAGGGTGATCTTTCTTCCCCACGTCCAGCTCAGAGTCAGTGATCACAAAACTCTTAGTTTTCTCTTCCTGTTTGTTTTTATGCTCAGAGTGTTGCTGATGATCATTTCCTTCTTCTATGACGAGGCTCCTCTCATGGGCCTCCTCATCTCTCAAGCCCTGTTGCATCTCATCCTCCACTGCAAAGACAAGAGGACAACACCTGCATCCATTCGTGGAAACAATTTCTATTTATGATCACACATACATATTTATATATTAGTGCATTTCTTAAGGAAACAATTGACATTTAGATAGAAGGGCTTGTTCAGCATACCTGCGATAAAATGCAGAAAGCTTCCTCTGGCTCTTTAATATTTAAAATATCAATTGCTTCCTCTTGGATTGGATAAGTTGAACTGACCCCGGCTTCTTGGAGCCGAGTCTCGTCGAGCGTAAATGGTTTCAATTAATAGACAAGCGACTTTGGTTGCAAAACTTTACTGGAATGAAACATCTAAAAATGTCACTGATATTCATTCATGTCTATGCCCATTACTAGAAGTCAATCCCCCCCAGTCCAGTCCACTGCACTAGTCCTTCAAACTCGAGCAAGGGTCACCTTTACGATGATCCTAAAGGGAGGGTGATCTTTCTTCCCAACATCCAGCTGAGAGTCATTAATCACAAAATTATTCTTTTGCTCTTCATGTTTGTTTTTATGCTCAGAGTGCTATTGGCTCAAAGTCATTAATCACACAATTATTCTTTTGCTCTTCATGTTTGTTTTTATGCTCAGAGTGCTATTGATGATCATTTCCTTCTTCTATGATGAGGCTCCTCTCATGGGCTTGCTCATCTCTCAAGCCCTGTTGCATCTCATCCTCCACTACAAAAATAAGAGGACTACACCTGCATCCATTCGTGGAAACAGTTTCTATCTATGATCACACATACACATTTATATATTAGTGCATTTCTTAAGGAAACAACCGACATATAGATACTGAAAGTAATAAAGAAGGAAGAACAAGAAGGAAGAACACCCGGAAGTTTGAGAATGAACACATCAATTGATTTCATATTGATTATTTAAATACTATTCAATTGACAGTTTTACGGTTGTAACTGCAAAAACCGTTTCATTAACTAATTCAGAATTACAACTCCTAACACTCCCTCTTAATATCGAGGATTACATTATTAATAATGCCTAAACTTTGACGTTGAAATTGAAAAACATCTCTTCCCAAAGGTTTAGTGAAGATATCAGCTAGTTGAGCTTTAGAACCACAAAATTTGAGGAAAATGTCACCATTTTTTACGAGTTCACGAATGAAGTGAAATTGAGTATCAATGTGTTTTCTTTTCTAATGAAACACATTATTCTTCGACAAGGAAATGACTGAGTTATTGTCACAAAAAATCGAAATAGGTTCTTTTGTCGTATATCCAAAATCCATCAAAAGCCTTTTAAGCCAAACTGCATGGCATGTTGATGTTGTTGCCACTACATATTCCGCTTCTGCATAGGAGATATAAACTATGGGTTGCTTCTTAG
This sequence comes from Picea abies, assembly GCA_900067695.1. Classification (NCBI taxonomy): domain Eukaryota; kingdom Viridiplantae; phylum Streptophyta; class Pinopsida; order Pinales; family Pinaceae; genus Picea; species Picea abies. The sequence goes on along the minus strand of CBVK0102036495.1, from coordinate 6,570 downwards.
ATGCCCATGAAATCAAATTCTTTCCAAAAAGAAAAGCATAGCCCGAAGTGTTTTTTCTGTCGTCAATACTGCCTGCATAATCACTGTCGGTATAACATGTAAGCATACTGGCTGCTGAAGCTGTGTACCACAAACCATAAGTGGTTGTATCTGCAATGTATCTTAAGATCCTTTTACCAACTTTCCAATGAGAATCCTTAGGAGATTCCATAAACCTGGAAATGAAACTTGTTGCATATGTTATGTCAGGTCTTGTAGTAGTAAGATACATAAGACTACCAACAAGTTGTTTATACAATGTGGAACTTATTACTGATCATAAATCTACCTTGCTTAATTTAGTGCCAAGAGCAATAGGAGTGTCAACAGGCTTACACTTTTCCATCTTAAACTTTTTAAAAACTTCAACAACATATTTCTTTTGACTAATAAATATACCATAATCAAATTGTTCTACTTCAATGCCTAAGAAATACTTCATTAATCCAAGATCTGTCATTTCAAACTCATTTTTCATGGCTGATCTAAATGCATCTAACATCATGTTTCCTGTGTAGATCATGTCGTCAACATAAGGACATAGGATGAGAATATTACCTTGTTGATTTATCTTGATATACAAAGTAGGCTCATTTTTGTTCCTACTAAAACCATCTTTGAGTAAATAATGATAAATTATACTATACCAAGCTCGCGGAGCTTGCTTCAAACTGTACAAGGCTTTCTTTAATTTGTACTCTCGATGCTCTTGTATTTTAACTTCAAATCCAGGTGATTGATGGACATACACTTCTTCATTTAACACTACATTCAAGAAAGCAACTTGACATCCAATTGATAAATAGGCCACTTGTTTTGTGCTGGAATGGCCAAAACAAATCGAACAATATCTAATCTTGCTACAGGTGCGAAAGTTTCACCATAATCAATGCCAAGTTGTTGTGAAAAACCTCTGGCAACTAACCTTGCTTTGTGTTTCTCAATCTCACCTTTTTCATTCAGTTTGGTTTTATAAACCCATTTGACACTTATGACATTTTTATTTGTAGGTAGATCAACTAAATCCCATGTATTGTTTCTTTCAATAGCTTATATTTCATTATTCATTGCATCTACCCATTCTTTTTTCTTCACAGCTTCATTAAAAAAAGTACGTTGAGATGATAAAAATGCAAATTGTACTACATAATCATCTTCGTCATATATATCAGGCAAACTTCTCATTCTTTGATGATTATGTTCAGAATATGAATCACTATGAGATGAAGAATCATTATGAGACGAAGAACTACTTTCATTTTGAACTTGCAATCTTGGACGACGTGTTATCGATTCTTGATGTTCATCTAACCTTGTAGGTGCTTGATGTTCATCTAACTCAAGAGAAGGATTGTGAGAAGTATTGTTTTCCATTTCATCCCGTGATTTATCTTCCATAAATGTAACATCTCTACTTACTAGAAATTTCTTAGTAACAGGATTATATAATATGTATGCTTTCCACTGTTCACTATAGCCAATAAAAATGTACTTATCACTTCTATCATCAAGCTTCTTTCTTAGCTCTTCAGGGACATGAGAAAAAGCAACTGAACCAAATTTTTTGAAATGAGAAACATTTACCTTAGATCCACTCCATTTTTCTTCAAGTACTTTACCTTGAACATTGGAATTTGGTGATCTGTTAAGTATGTAAATTGAACATGCAACTGCTTCAGCCCAGTAATCTTTGGACAATTTTATTGTTGTAAGTAGACTCCTGGCCATGTTCATGATGGTGTGATTCTTTCTTTCCGCCACTCCATTTTGTTGTGGTGTATATCTGGTAGTCGTTTTCTTTTTAATACCACGATGTTTACAAAAATCAACAAACTCTCTTGAGTCATATTCACTTCCTCCATCAGATCTCAAAACTTTGACAAGTCTTCCACTTTGTTTCTCTATTTCAACCTTGAATTCTTTGAATCGAGTGAAAGTCTTAGATTTGTGTTTGAGAAAATAAACCCAAACTTTCCTACTAAAATTATCAATGGATGTCAAAAAATAAAAACTTCCACCAATCGATTGATTTTGCATAGGTCCACATAAGTCTGTGTGAACTAACTCTAAGCACTCTTTGGCTTTACAAGAGGATGATGGAAAACTATCTCGTTGGTGTTTTCCTACTATGCAACTTTCACAAGAAAGAATCTGATTAATTGAAGGAGGCAATCCTTTCACCATAGACTGTCTTTGTAACAAACTCATACCTTTGACTGATAAATGACCATAATGATAATGCCATAACTCAGTTTCATTCACATTAGAAATATTACATGCATACATCTTCCCACTTCTCATTTCTAATGGAAACAATCTGTTCTTTTTCATAGGGACTTTTGCAACAAGTCTTTTAGTTTGATTAAGAATTGTGCAAGTGTTGTTGTGGAAAGTAACATCATAACCATGCGCCATTAATTGCCCCACACTTAACAAATTGTGTTTGATATTTGGTACATAGTAAACATCAGGAATATTTTTCACTTCACCCTGCTTTGTTAAAACTGACACAACACCTTTTCCTGAAGCTTTGACCGAATGATCATTACCCAAACTAATTGTAGTAATAAGAGATGTATCAAGATTAGAAAGTAAATAATTGTGACCAGTCATATGATTGCTACATCCACTATCTAGCAACCAAACATTCTTGTCAAGAATTTGCTAAGATACTTGACATGAAAGAAACAACGTATCGAAGGTTTCACTTTCTGTGACATTAGCTCTATTTTTATACTGCAACTTACGACATTCAGATATATGGTGACCCAACTTTTTACAATAACGACATTGAATTTCTGATTTATTTGTCCATCTTTGGCCATGATCTTGTGAAGACGATCTTGACTGCTCTGACTTGTCTTTTGTTTGTTCAGGTTTATCTCTTGTTTGAGAACTTCCTCGACCACGTCCATGAAAACCTCTGCCTCTGCCTCTGTCCATGGACACCTTAGTCTGAAATGCATGTTCTAAAGTACCAAGATCCAAGGTCATCCTTGCTTCATGAGATAACAACGAACTAGTCAATTCCTCTATAGAAAATTTAGTTAGATCTTTCGACTCAAGAAGAACAGTAAGTACCATTTCAAATTTCTTAGGTAAACTTCTAAGAACTTTTTCAACAACTCTTTTATCTATGAGTTCTTTTTCGCCATTAATCCTAAGTCGATTCATAATACCCATAACTTTAGTCATAAACTGATCAACACTTTCTGATTCACTCATCTTGAGGGTTTCAAATTGATTTCTAAGGGTTTTAAGTCTCACAGTTTTCACTTTGTCATTACCCTTATAAGTCAACTTAAGAATATCCCATGCTTCTTTAGCAGTCTTGGCACCAATAATTTTAGGAAATATAGAATCATCTAATGAAACTAAAATATATGATTTGGCTTTTCCTTCTTTTCTTAAGTTTTAATGTTTTTCTTTGAACATCAGTCATAATTGCAACAACATTTGCATCAGGTTCTGTGAACCCTGTTTCAACACAATCCCAACATCCTTGACCTTGCAAAATGGCTTTCACCTTCTCACTCCAAAAATCATAATTGGAACCAACTAAAGTTGGTGATTGAATTGACCAAGAGCTAGACGTTATTTTCTAATTCCAAAATACCAGCCACAATTAAAGATTAATATAACTCCAAAACCCCAAGGGTATATATATATATATTTTAAATCATTTTTCAAATGGAAAACAACCAAACTCCAAATACGTTAATAAAAAACAACAAGATCGTTGGGCAAAAAATCTATGACAAAACTTTGAAAAATAAAACAATATTCAACATGTTTGATGAGAATTAAAGAGCCTTACACAGGAACAACTTTTGGTATTCACATAGTGAACAACAACCTTAGTACGTAGGCACTGTGAATAGCAGAGTATTCACACAGTGAAGAACGTTCAACAGGTATTCTTCAAGATCTGGGAGTGGGCGCACACAACATCAGACTCTGCTCCCAACCTGACGCTCTGATACCATGAAAGTAATAAAGAATGAAGAACAACAAGGAAGAACACCCGAAAGTTTGAGAATGAACGCATCAATTGATTTCATATTGATTATTTAAATACTATTCAATTGACAGTTTTACGGTTGTAACTGCAAAAACCGTTTCACTAACCAATTCATAATTACAACTCCTAACAGATAGAAGGGCTTGGTCGACGTACTTGCGAGAAAATGCGGAAAGCTTCCTATGGCTCTTTAATATTAAAAATATCAATTGCTTCCTCTTGGATTGGAGAATTATACAAAATGATAAATGAAAAAGAAAGGAATGAATGCATGAATATATGGGAAGGAAGGAAGTTGAAATGACCCTGGCTTCTTGGAGATGAGTCTCGTCGAGCATAAATGGTTTCAATTAATAGACAAACGACTTTGGTTGCAAAAATTTATTGGAATGAAACATCTGGAAACGTGACTGATATTCATTCATGTCTATGCCCATTACTAGAATTCAATCCCTCCTAGTCCAGTCCACTGCACAAGTCCTTCAAATTGGAGCAGAGGCCGCCTTAAAGATGATCCCACTTTTAGTAAAGGGAGGGTGATCTTTCTTCCCCACGTCCAACTCAGAGTCAGTAATCAAAAAATTCTTCTTTTGCTCTTCATGTTTTTTTTTTATGCTCAGAGTGCTCCTGATGATCACTTCCTTCTTCTATGATGAGGCACCTCTCATGGGCCTTCTCATCTCTCAAGCCTTGCTGCAGCTCATCCTCCATTGCAAAAACAAGAGGACGACACCTGCATATGTTCTTGGAAACAGTTTCTATCTATGATCACACATGCATATTTATATATTAGTGCATTTATTAAGGAAACAAACGACATATAGATAGAAGGGATTGTTCGGCATACCTGTGAGAAAATGCGAAAAGATTCCTCTGTCTCTTTACTATTCAAAATATCAATTTCTTCCTCCTAGATTGGATAATTATACAAAATAATAAATGAAAAAGAAAGGAAGGCCATAATGAGTGAATATATGGGAAGGAAGGAAGTTGAACTAACCTTGGATTCTTGGAGTTGAGTCTTCTCTATTAGAATATGAAAGATTGTGCTCGTTTTACCATTGACAATACCATTGTCACCCAACCATAGGCCGAAGCCACCCTCCTAGCACCTTAACCTTGACAGAGAATCACTCCGGAAGCAAACCCTAGGCTAGATAGCCAAACAAAAGGTAGCGCACCTTTCCCCAAGGATAACACACCAAAAAGAGCTGATAAGATAGTCCAAACCCTAGCCAAGAGATAGTCCAAGCCAAAACATAACTGCTAGCTGCAGCAGCTGCACCAACAACTCTCCTCCAAACCTGTAGACAATTTGCTGCTCTGCAATTCTGAGACTGCCTGCCAGAATGAAGACTGGCCTCTTATATTTATAGTAATTCTGGCTAACTTCCTGGGCCGACTTCTCATTCTGGGTATCTATCTGTTCAGTATATTATTATTTCTTCTCGACGACTTCTTCTCTTGGAGGCTAATAACCTAATATAAATTATCTTCTTGAGCCGAAAAGTCTTCTAGGGTTATTAGCCAACTCATTAGGGTTTCTTCTTTCTTCTCGGAGTATTCTATTCTCTTCAGGTTTACATGTGGAGGTAAATGCCTCCCGCAACTACCATAATATCAACACTCCCTCCTAGCTAAGGAGGTATTACATGTAATGGTCTTGAGCACAAAACATACTATTCACCCGGTAGCATCAACATAGTCATCTAGACTATCTCATGACTAGATCATGAGCATCATCATCACCGTCGGTGTCATCAGCTGCATCATATCTCGAGACCATACTCCATCTGAGTAATCAGACATGATGCTGGATAAGTCACTCACACCATAGAGTGATACAAGAGCCATTCTTCTAATCTGGACATATGTCCTAGAAGAGTAGATGTTCTAAACCATTTTCCGTCTGGGAAATCTCTGTCCTTTAATCATTCATCTGGCTGATAATCATTACCAAACTGCTGATAGTCTTCAAGGTAATCGAAACAAAATAGAACACAATTGTGTCTATTCATAGTAGTACATAGCTACAATCCAATGGTACACTACCACACCAAGTAGCAAACAAGTACTTGATCAATGACGTATAGTCACGAACAATGGAACACATCCACCACAGTAGTATACATCTACTGTCATACAGTCTTCATAACAATCATCTGATATCAACCTGCACAGAAACAATGTTATGATATAAACTGAATCATCTGGGCCAATCTTTCACTCACATCTGTGAGATCTGAAAGAATATCTTCCCTCAGAGTAGAACATCAACGATGGGCTATCTATAACGACCCTTGATTATTAATTATAATTAATTTAATAATATAATCCTAAAAGATTAGCTAGACTATATTTATTTATTAAAATAACATTAACTAATTATTTATTATTAATTAGTTATTCTTGATTATGATTAATTTAAGTATTAATTAATTCATTAATTAATAAGGTAAATAAATAAAGGTGGATAATAAAATATATTATTAAATTAAGTTACTTTCCCG
>CBVK0102036485.1:0-11341 GCA_900067695.1 Picea abies | reverse complement strand
CCCCACACTTTGTTTGCAAAATGACACTTTAAAACCCAAAAATCGACTTTTAATTCATGACTGTCTGCGACATTTTCCATCGCGATATTTTCAGGCAATAATATCGCCAACCCTCAAAACAGCGAATATTATCGCGATGTTGGTAACAGAGATAAAAACAAAACATCTCATTAAATAACTATTATTTAAATAAAAAAACACAATTTTTAAACCCATCGGATTTAGATAAGAGAATTTTTAATAAAATATATGAAAATAATATTATGAAATAGTGTTGAAAGATTAGTTTGGGGAATAGAAAACTAAAGAACAAAGAAAATTTATTAGATGTGTGCGCAATTAGGCCTTCTGACTAAAAAGGAAGCTGATGATCTCTCCAACGCGTGGTGCAAGTTTCGAGAAGGGCATCCTCAGCAACGGGAGGTTGATGATCTCCATGTTGTTGCTGGAATGAGTACCTTGAACTTCTTCTTCTTGTCTAGGTTTGAGGCACATATAATTTGAACTGATCAACATTGATAACAGATGAAGCCCCAACTACGGTTGCAGATCTAATTTAAAAGCATTTTCTCCTATCTTCTGCAGTAGTGATATGTGGACCAAATACGGGATGCGATAGACTGCATTAACTTCTAATTCTAAGCCTACGATGCCAGCACCAGATTTTGCAGTTCATCCAATACTACAATACGCAAGCATCTCAATATAGCAGAGGGAAAGTACTAGTTAGTTTTATTACAGAAAGGGGCGGTGGAGGAGGTCTATCGCCTGATAATGGCTTCTTTGAGGCGTGTAATATGCAGAAGCAGGATGGGGAATTGGAGGGCATCTTTGTGTGGTGTGCAAACATTTCTAAGTCTAATGGCTTTAAATATGAAACATAATCTCAAGCTCTATTGGCATCCTGATTGTTACTATTTATCAATCATCTTTTAGTCAGTAATTGTAAGAGGGGATGGGATTTCCTGTTTCTATCGATAAAAATATGCCGAAAAACTAGGAATGAATGCTTTGGGCTCTTTGCATCATAACCAGCTATTTTTATATAGTGGTATCTTTTACCTCTCAAACTCTTCCTACAGAAAAAATGTCCTAATCCTTACTGGAAAAGCCTAAGGGCACTATCAAGCAAGCCACCTACTGTTCACTTTGGTGGTCTTGCTCCACTCTTCAGGCTAAGGAAGTCCTATACTAGGGGGGAATCCCTATGTCAATCTAAGCTTAATCGTTTAGTATAGGGTAAAAGCTGTCAGCTTAGAATGACAGCACTCAATCAATCCTACTCGCTTTGAAGGTGAAAGCCCAGATAAATACTAAAGGGTGAGAGAACTCCCTAAGAGTACAAACTCGCAGAGTGCTCAACACAACTAGTCCAAGATGTCCAAGTTCGCACACGTTGAAGTGGTAGTGAGAGCAAACTATGAAAGTGTTCCAAGCCCAAACAAAAGTTTTATGGGAATGCCAAACTTGTTGAAATCTGAGATAACGTCTTGGAGATGTATGAGTGCTGGTGCAAATTTTAAGTGTTGTCAAATGTACTATTGCCCAAATTAAATTGACCATTCACCATCAAAAAATCATCATTTGATGAATTCAAAACAATTTAGGATTATGAAAATCATTCCATCCAACACATGAGCCATAATTTGAGTACCCAGAATGACTTATACAGGACAGTAAGGATGAAAATATAATGACAGCAAGATTAAAATCCAACTGTTACATCAAAGTCCATCCATCACATTCAGCCATAAGTCTGTAGATACATACCAAGTTGCTGTGTAAGATTCTGAATCAAAGGAAATGAGAATGCTGTTATTTAACCCAGAGTTCAGTGCTGTTATATGGCCCAGAATTCATAGAACAGATTTAAACTTCAAATGTGTCGACAGTTTAGCAATAATGTCAGATCATAAGATGTTAAATATATTCCTGCTGTTAGAACAATGTATCCTGATTGCAGTATTTAAAGAACCATCCACAGTTTGCTATTTAAGACCATTTGCCACTGTCAATAAAATATTCCATAAATGCAGCCAAAGAAATCCTTTTAGGTGATCACAGACTTCTGTACCAGCAACGAAGAATTTAATTCAACAGCAATGAAAGAAACCCATGATCCAACCATCCATGAAATGCTAAGTAGATTCCTGTGATAACTTAATAGAGACATTTAAAATTTCTGTTTAGAAAACCGTTAACATTGTCCACCTTCATATCATTGGGCAGATTGCAACCATGAATAACAATAGGCCCAAAATGTGCTTAGAGCTGATCATAAACAGTGAAAGGAAATCTTAATTGATGACAGCAGTTAGATCCAATGTCAACTGTGTAGGAGAATGTACCAACCAAGTGTTATTAAATCCTTGGGTGTGAACTAAAAAATGCACCAGCAGTGTATCCAAATAGTTCACCCATTCAAATCAATGAGTATTAAAAACTTCAAGTATGCCCAAGCATTGTAAGAAATTTAAACTATACCAAACAATGTATTGCATAGAAAGGTTAGATAGTTTTGCTTAATGTGCTAGCTGCTCCATCACTAGAACCATCTATTGGTTAGTGGAAAGTTTCCAGCTTATGTCTATATCAAATATTGCCAAGAATAATAAATTTAAAACCCAAATACACCATAATATTACACTTCCACCAGATTTTTAAGCATGCAACAGGTTTCTTTGAGTCAGTTAGTGAGTTGATTGATTTTAAATAAGTGTAGATGCAAATCTAAACAAGAAAAATTAAATTGCATCACGAAAAATCAGATCGATCTAGGGTTAGCTGGAACTTGAGTGAAGTGATCTAGTGCTGAAATAAAACTTGAATGAAACCCTAGATCACTTTGAAAATTTTGAAAAAATAAATTATAGGAGATGGCTCAAGAATAAAAGATGAAGATGGCCCTTACCATCGGGCTATGGGTTCTTGAAACCCTTGGCAATATCAACTTCACCTAAATTGCTGAAGTCCTCCAATATCAAGGATTACTAGAGGAGCATCAAGCTAAGACAATGGAGCTTGCAACACTTCAAAGGGAGGTTAGTCCTTAAAGAAACAAAACCTAGGTATCACAAGGGAATTAAACCAGATCTTCTAGTAAAGAAATAAAACCACAAGATATCTATCTCTAATACTAGATGCATCTACTTTAGATCTATCAAAGAAATAACAGAGAACACAAAATTCATACCTTACTTGCTTTAACCCCTCTAGGTGATGGCCCTTTATCTTATTGAAGATCACAACTCTACTATCTCTCTTAGAAAACCCTAAAACATTGCTCAAGAACAAATAAAATCACACACACAATAGGCAAGAATGCTCTCCACTTTATTTCCAACAAGCAAAAATGAAGGAAAAGCCCTCTTTATATAGGAAAAAAGGCCTCTAATACCACATATACAATACCATGAGCTAAAATGAAACCATGTGCTCATACCATGTCCTAGGTAAAAACCATGAGCTCAATACCACTGGAAATCAAAACCAACTCCTCAAAGGTGTGGCACCCACCTCACAATGAGTAAATAGTCAACAAACTGGCATGTGTGATTCAAAACGACTCCAAGAAACCAAGAGCACCCCCCTCAAACCAAGGAAGATGCATGTGCACCCTCACACTTGTGAATAAGGATAAGCATAACAAGTGTGCCCCTTCTAGAAGGGTCTAGAGACACACGTGTGGATAAATGAGAGAGAAAGTGCGCCTAGGAGTGCTCACACGTGTGGGAGAAGGAAACCATCTCAAAAATAAATAAAAATGACTCCCACGTGTGAAAAAAATGCTCAAAAAAGGGGGCGCTCCTCATGTGTGCTAGGAAAATGAAGTAGTAACCACCATAACATGTCCATGTGTACTCCATGTGATGCCAAGTGTACAAGATATTGATGTGGACACCTTTGTGATGATGTGGCATCCTTGTCATTGCCAAGTGTGTTGTCACGAATCTCACTGCAATGACATGGATCCCAAGAAAAGTGACATGTATCCCAATGCAGGTACATGGATCCCTAGGCATGATGCACAAATTCTAATGCAGGGCGTCCTACCTATAATGATGAGTCAAGCTTCAAACAAGTCATTAGGCAAAGCACATCAAATAATTCCTTCTACCAACCTCAAAACATTAGTTAACTTTATAAATTTGCCTAAGTTCACAATGGTAGGAAAACCTTACCCCTATCAAGAGTGTCAATGCCTAGAACATAAAGTATTTCCTAGATGACTTGGTTAGAGATAGGTAATTGATGAATAAGTAATGAGAAAGGAAGGGAAAACTTTATGCTTTGACACTCAAAGTCATTTTTTAATGATGTCTAAGGTCTATAAACTAGTACAACTAGCTTCTAGGAATCTTCAATTTATACATTGCAAACCTTTAAGAGGGACCCTTTCTTAGCTTAGAGTTACCACTTCTGCACCCTTTCTTTACCCCTTTTTTTAAAAAATTCTTTGAGTTTCCTGGTCCTTTTCTTTAGATATGCATTTTTTAACATAAGAGTCAAGACTCTAAGGGGTGGTCCTTTTTAATGAAGTGGCATAGCTCTATCCTTATTATTTTTCTTTGTTTTATCATTTTTTTCTCTTTCCTCTAGCCATTTTTGGCTTTATTGGATTCAGGCTTGCATTTTTCTTCGATTTCTTCATTAGACCTTGTTGGATGACATATGATAAGTCAAACATAAGTAGGGAATGTATCTTTTTTATGAATGGGATGGAAATGAAAAGGAGAAATGGAAGGTGTTAGATATGGTTAGGATATGGGGTATGCTACTCAACTAAGAACACCAGTAGTACTATGTGGCTTAAGTCGTGACACACTTCTAAGGACAATTATGTCCCCTCCATGGTATACGAGAAAAAATAATAAAGTTTTTAATGTTAAGAGGAGTTATCAGTTCATACCCAATGTTTATTACTTTCACGACAAGGTTAAAACCATCACACCACGTCTAAGAAAGAAACCCATACATGAAATCATAGCACAAGAATTGAAGTAAAGATCATCATGAAGTATCATCTGTAAGTGCACATATGATCAAAGATGCAAGGCACATGAGCTAATATACTATGGTAGAGTTGTCTGAAAGAGCTCATGTAGTCGTCATGTATCTGATAGATGGAATAAAGCGGAAGAGAAGGTTTGGATCAGAGGAGATGAGCAAGAGAACCCATCCAAGCAGCAACATCACACCCAAATGAGTCTCTCTATAGGTAGTTACCCTTAAGGAACAATAGTATCTACTATAACTAAATCTATGTTCTCTTTTGATTGTGCCTCTCTTAGGGATTAATAGATCTATATTTTTAAAAGAAAATATTAAAAATAAAAGATAATTGTACAGGTCTACAAATAAATACAAACATGAACAAACATCTCAAGTTTGTGGCAGCAAAAATGGAACATTTCTTACTTATATTTTTCGCGCTTGTGCTTCTTTATACGCTATGTAAAATGGGTATTATCTCCAATCAAGGTTTTCTTACTGTGTTGTTAATTAACCTGCATATGTTCACAAGATGTATCACAATTTACCTAGAACCCAAAATTTCTTTCCCTTTTTTCTACTTCAAGTGATAAGAAAATAGTGCAAAATTGAATATTTCTAAGACAGATGGGCAATCCCCATGGCCCCAATGCCACCATCATCCATTTGACCTTCAGGGACTAGAATAGCTCTGCCACTGTTGTGGTCCTAGCCAATTTCCGAGTAAGTCCAACTGTTTTCCCTACTTTTGTCATTTTCATTGTTTGATAAAAAGCCAAAAGGATGCCTAGGACCAAGTATGAGGTCGAATTTGTTGATGATTTTTTCTTGTTTCAGAGACCTAACTTCCCTATGAAGGGTTGTTTTATCTACGTATCAATATCACGATGAAGTGGTGATATTGTACTGCTAAATATTTGATTGACCATTAATTGTTGTGAGGATTTTACACTTTTCTTGCAAGTTAATATATTTGATTAGGATGATTGGTTTACAATTTTTGTTTTAAGATTTTTTAAACGAATTTGTACATCACGGTAAGAGATTAGATGATCCATAGCCCCAAGAGTTAGCTTAGTTGGTCATGAGTCGAACATGAGAACTCTCCCCCAGTGAATTGGAGAGGTCACAGGTTCGACTCTCTTAATCCCCTCGGGGTTAGGCTCCATTAACAGGGCTGACGATTTACACTTACCAAGTATGAGGTTGAATTTGTTGACGATTTTTTCTTGTTTCAGAGACCTAACTTCCCTATGAAGGGTTGTTTTATCTACGTATCAATATCACGATGAAGTGGTGATATTGTACTACTAAATATTTGATTAACCATAAATTGTTGTGAGGATTTTACACTTTTCTTGCAAGTTAATATATTTGATTAGGATGATTGGTTTACAATTTTTGTTCAAGATTTTTTAAACGAATTTGTACATCACAGTAAGAGATTAGATGATCCATAGCCCCGAGAGTTAGCTTAGTTGGTCATGAGTCGAACATGAGAACTCTCCCCCGATGAATTGGAGAGGTCACAGGTTCGACTCTCTTTAACCCCTCGGGGTTAGGCTCCATTAACGGGGCTGACGATTTACACTCATCATCCATGGATCATGGGGAAGTACTCGGAGGGTTTTCCGCGAGGATTTCCTTCGAAAAAAAAAAGAGAGAATAGATAATCCAAGTACAATAATAGTTTTCAAAACTACATAATCTATATATATAATGGGATCAAAATCACAAGTAGTGTACCCTTATATATTTGACCGCACATTTAGTTATGTAAAAAATCAAATTATCATTAATCTTTTTAAAAAACAAGAGAAACCTACATGAATAGTAGGGACAAAGTATAGTCGTCAAGACAAAAAGAAACTATTACAATGACAATAATGAAGGAATATATATACATGGCAACCCTTTGCAACAACCCTCAACACTTCTAGCTCAATTGTCATGGTTATAAAGGCCACGCTACGAAATGAAACGCTAGCCTCTTACTTAGGAAGGTTTCATTGAATAACATTAATCTATCATGGCATGAATAGGGGGGACAAGGTATAGTTGTCGAGACAAAAAGACACTATTACAATGACAATAATGAAGGAATATATATGCATGGCAACCCTTTGCAACAACCCTCAACACTTCTAGCTCAATTATCGTGGTTATAAAAGCCACGCTATGAGATGAAACACTAGCCTCTTGCTTAGAAAGATTTCTTTGAATCACATTAATCTATCATGGCCCTATAATCTAACTAAAAATCTATCATGGACATGTAATCGACGTAGAAAAACTCTATCACTAACATGTAATCTACATAGAAAAAACAGAAGGGTAGAATTTCTAAAAGAGCCATCCTAGCGATCATGGTGCACTAAAGCAACTTTAGTGCTTTGGTTGACTGATTCAACTTTCTCTACATTTCACACAAAGTTGCTTTTGGTTGATTGATTCAACTTTTTGTGCATCATACATTTTTCATATTTTGTGGATTGCACCAAAAAGAGTAATGCAGAGTTATCCCTCAGTACAAGGGCAACCATAATAGAGATCGTAAGGGCCCTGCCCCTTCTCATAAGACGCTCAAGGCATCGGAGCTCTAGGCAAACACACCGAGCCAAGATGAAGATGGGTTTACAATAGCAAGTTCATAGTCGGGTTTATAATATAAAATAGATGGGAAATACCAGTATTGGCGCCTTCACCAGCCTATCCTTGAGGGTGTAAAGGGTTGCTTGGCAATCAGGGATCCACACATAATCTTTTGTCCTTTTTAATAGTTGTTCCATTGCACTAGCCTACTGCATACAAACACAAGCCCCCCTCAAGGTAACACAAACGAAGCAAAGGCACATCAAAGCAATCTCGGTTACTAGTACCAATTCAAGCAGACTAATACAGGCAGGAAACAGCCTGGACTTCTTCCTTCTACCTTCTATAGGCAAGAGGATCTTGGCAATGCCTAGGTGACCTTGGGTGTGCGAGGAGGCTTGGTGGGGGATTTCTTAGTGAATGATCACTGAAATCCAATGTGCTTCTTCTTATTCTTTCTGTCTTGCAATTGGGCTTGCACAATGCAGATTGCATTTTCTTTCTTGTGTCATGGTTGTGAATATGGCTCGAGGAGTCGCCAAGGATGCCAACTTGTTCTGCATGCATCCTGATTCCAATCATGCCTTCCACGTAGTGTGCACACAAGTCGCCATGGGAGGAGGCATCTTCTGGAGCAACCCTAGACTGCAGCGCCCCTGAAATGTAGCAACCACAAACTGTAGTACAACAAACTACAAAGTCCCTCGACTGCAATGCCAGAGAGCCAAAGTCCCTAGACCCTAGACTACAATGCCATAGAGCTAGAGCCTCAAAAATGGCCAATGAAATAATTTTTAAAAATTAATTTTTAACTCTGACAAATAGCCAACACAATTGCAACACACCAAGAGAATAATGTCATATCAAAAAGATTTGAACCAATAGGTAATTCAATACACGAAATTAGAAAATTAGGAAAATGTATTGTTTTTGAAAAAATAATCAAATAATAGGAATATTCGAAAAACCTTAAGGATATATTTCACATATTAATGACATTTAGAACCGTATCAGTTATAGTACCTGCTTTGGCATGTACTAATAATTGAAAATTTTAAATGCACTTGGGTTTATACCATGGAAACCTCGAAGTATACAAAGAAATAAGGTGCATTATGAGATCTCTCCATGTAAAGACCACTCTTACAAGCTCGCTCTCCTATAAATTTTAAAGACCATTGGTTTTTTTTCATATGAATGATATGCATACTTGCGAGTTGAATTTTTCCAACACGTTTTTCATATGAATGATATAAATAAGTCACATTATGAGACCTCTCCATGTAAAGACCACTCTTTCAAGCTCGCTCTCCTATAAAATTTAACGAGCATTGGTTTTTTTCATATGAATGATATGCATACTTGCGAGTTGAATTTTTCCAACACGTTTTTTTCCAAATCGTAACTATGACAAGCTGTATGGTCTTTTAATGATATGACTAAAAACTCTGGAATTTGGTCAAAGGTAATAAAAACTGCAAACTGTAAACAAACTTGGTCGAACTCGGCCAAGATTACCCTGGTAAGATTAATGACAGAATCCACTGTTAAGTTGAAAAATTGCAGCAAAAAAATTCTCGGAAAATTTAAAAGAGATATATCCTCAACTTTCTTGCGGTAGCGATAAGAAAGTCCTTCAGAAGATTATGCATTTGTTCGAGTTTCATTGAGTGTTTGCCTTCTTTTCATCCAAACATCAAGTATATCATATACTTCGGTGTTGTATTGATGACATATTATATTTCGGTGTGGTATTGATGACATATTTTGCAAGTTGATCCATTACGTTGGGTTAATAAAACCAAAGATAGGGTTCAACGCCAGTGGGGACGTTGGTTTACAGGTGAAGTCAACGGATTGTTCAGCCATCCACCAGGGTTCCATTCTTGCTGTGGTCTGTGACCGGGATGAGGACGGATGCAAGTCCTGGGCGATTTTCAGGAGAAAACTACCCTTCAGGCCTGGAATCTAAACCAAAGAAGTCCGATTTTTGCAGTACAGTCCCCCATGGCATCTTTCTTGAAGCACGTCTCAATAAAGGGCAAAAAGATTTAGGGTCCACAGTGAATTAAATCGAAATTCAGCTAACCCTAACCCCGATCAACCCAGTCAGAATTACCCTAAAGCACTCGGGCATCTTTAAACCCTGAGAAACTACTCTGGACCCGCTTATTCTCTGAAATTCGTCACGGTTTTTATTATGCCCGGCCATACAAAATTCTCATCTTTCGTTTCCGCTCTCAATTTTGATAAATTAAATGGGACAGGGCATGAAGCATCAAACTCACCTTGAGAGAATCAGAGGCCTTCTTGAGTTCGATTTCTAGTTCCATCATGGTAGTGGCCTGGCTCAGCTTGATGACGGCCGTCAAAGCTTTGATGGCCGCCACGGCTTCGGCCAGCTCGGGCTTGCTGCGCCAATTGTTGAACTCGGCGATGACGCTGAAGGACGTTGCAGCGGGAGAGGGCGGAAGGTTGTTTGAAGGAACATCGTCGAGATTTGCATTGGGAACGGCCGCCTTGGCCTGAGCAAGCCAGTCGGGCGTCACGGACGGTGGACGGCAGTGAAGGACGTCACTGGTATCCTCCATTCGGCTCAGACCATTCGCTTTCTTCTGCTCCTGCCGCTCTAAGATGAAGGATGCAGATCTCCACATGGTGTTTATATTTAATGGTGCGGTAAATATATATCAGAGACTCGTACATCAATATTCCGATATATTCACTCCACTCTTTATAACATTCTTTCTACGTCCTCGAATATTTAAGGTAATAATAAAACATGATTTACATTTAACAAGGGCAGCGGAGCAGCGTAGTCTCTGTCGAATTTAATGCAATTAAATGGAAGAATGTTCATAAGGCAAAAATATCGAAGTCAACCTTCAACTAATTGATAGTCAGCGATGAACTCATCGCTATAGTCCCTGCCGGAAGGCTGAACTCATCGCTATAGTCCCTGCCCTTGGCCTTCCGGCAGGGACTAATAATAAAACATGATTTACATTGTTCAGAAATTTTATTTTTTAATGCGAATAGGGTTTAATAGGCCACATGGAACCATCAAAAGTAAGGTTGATTTTTTTTTTTAAATGGTAAAATTTATCATAATTTTATTCTTAATTGGATGGGAGTATTATTATCATTGATTCATTTATGTTATTTAAAGAAAACTATGTTCTTTTGGATGGGATTGATTCATTTATGTTATTTAAAGAAAACTATGTTCTTTGAAATAATATGTTGGTGGTTCATAAAAATATAAAATTTTAGGTTTTTTTTTTTCAACAGGAAAATTTTTCAATTATATTATAACTATAATTTGTTCTCTAGTCAAGAGATTATAAAGGATAGCGAAAGGAGACGAAATTGACAATTAATCTTACATCAATAGTGGTCTCTCGACCAACAGATGGTGAAAATTCATGACCATGCTCATAAACAAAACCCATACATCCCCAGAATGTCACCGGAGAAGAAAACCAGCACGCAAGCTACAAAAAGAGATACAAAACAGGGCAAAAACTAGAAAAGAAGCTAGAACAAATGTTGCACACCCACAAAGGACCTCGAAGTGTATACCCAACACCACATGCCCCTAAGGACCTCAAAGTATTAACCAAAACACTACACGCCCCCAGTGGACCTCAAAGCTCTGTTCCAAATCCTCTTTAAGCCAATGAGGAAGAGGTCAAGAGGAACCAAAAAAATGAAAGGAAACATGAAACCGGCCTCAAAAAAACCCCGAAGCCACCTC
>CBVK0102036475.1:0-10251 GCA_900067695.1 Picea abies | reverse complement strand
CTCGGCATTTAAGCCGAGGCCAAGTGCGCCTCCATTTGTCTCCCCATGTCTGCGTGGCACCCCATCCGGGGCAGGAAAATATAGATATATCAAACACTTACAGAACTTCCTTTATGTCACTTTGATTTGGGTCTACTGTTTCCCCCATAATAAAAATTACCTAGTACTTGGGAAGTGAAACAAATTGGTGTTGCAAGCATACCTGAACTGCCTCTCAACTATAAAGGACTTCTTTATGGGTTGCCCACCACATAGAGGGTGTGAACCTTGGGTTGTCAGGTTGTGTCTAGGACAGGTACCAACTGTTGCTCTGGTAGGACTAGTCTTAGATTATCCATGAATTCCTCAACATCCCTCATTCCATCGAAGATTGGAGGGTCATGCAACTCTGTTCTAACCCAACGGATGACTTTGATCACAGTGAAATTATTCTAATCCAAGGGAAATGGCCACAAATGAAAGACTGAAAACAATGATTGTTGTTATTTGTCTTATTGTCTAGATCATCAACTACAAATATTTTTTCTCATGTGATGTCATAGATGGTTGGCCAAAAAATATCGTATTCTCATTTGGGACGTGTACATACTAGTTTAAGATTGTTGTAGCTTTGGCAGTTGTTGTTATACCATAGAGATTGCATGTTGTCATTACTATGTGCTTGGCTCTTGGGACTCGTAAGATGACACAAAATAATGCTATTGTGCATAAGCTTCCTAGTGTGGAAACATTTGGTTGCACCACAGTGATTTGCTCGGATAAGACAAGCACTCTTACAACTAATCAGATGTCATTCAGTGAATTTATGGCCTTAGGGCATAGTGTTGGTTCACTTCAAGACTTTCATATTGAAGGAACAACATATAATCCTGAGGATGGAAGAACATTAAATTGGAAAGAACATAATATGGATGTAAATTTGGAAACTTTAGCATAAATTGTTGCAATTTGCAATGATGCGGGGATATCTTGTCAACATCACCAATTCCATGCTACTAGAATTCCAACAGAGGCAGCTATGAAGGCTAGTACTTAGCTAAATGATTGTTTTGTTTATCAATAGTCATGTTATGTTTTACCATATGAAAATGCCAGGGCCAATTTGTAAGTAATTGTCTTGGTAATGAAGAGCATTCTACAGAGGAATAATGGAGGGAATGAAATCTCCAGTTTGTAAAACAAACTGTCAAAGGGGAAGAAAAGGCACCCTAATTATTGTTTTCAATTCAGATACTAAATTCAGATTTTATGATTCTTAGGGGTCTCTTGAAGAAATCATACATTTGATTTGATCTGCCATTTTGTTGTTATAACTTCTAACATATCCTCATCATATTTCCTTCATATTTCATATATTTATGTTGTGGTTTGAGTAGCTCTTACATTTAACACGTATGGAAGGGGTGTTAGGTCTGGGATAAGCTTTTTCTCATGCATTTAACATAATAATAATAATTTCACTTAATATTTTCACATTTTAGCTGGAAATTAAAAATATTACATACCAGGAAATGAGATCTTCGAATGTCATTGATTGTGCTAGGCTTGCGAACACAAGTGTTGGTGTAAATATAACAAAAATGACATGTTGAGATGCACAAAAGTCTATGATTATGTAAGTCAAAACTCTCATAGGTCGCTACTCTGATCTTGAATAAATAGAATTACTCTGTACAGAGCCCTTTCCCCTTGATTGTTCTCTCTTATTAGCATACCATCCTGTCACAAGTACCTTTCTCTTTTTTCTGTTCATTTATTATTGTTTACTTTCACATGTCTATTATGCCAATTAATCTCATTGAATAGTTCTGTAATCCTAACAATATTATACTAGTTGAAGGTGGCATTGTGATCCAAACAACATTAAAATATGCAAAGCCACATCATGATAAGAGGAAGCTGTCAAAGAAAAAAAACAAAGCCAACAACCATTAGAAGTTCATGTATGCCATAGTAATAGCTACCATCAATATGTTTATGCAGGAGGTCACAATTACATAATATACGACCTTCTATGAATAGCAACACTATAGACTTGGTGATAGTTCTCATTTACAACACATATTCCATTTTAACGTGTTTGTAAGAATTCAATATGAATATTGTATATCTCAGAGGCTGCAATCCTTTACCTTAATCATATGTTTTAGAGAATCTTCAGTTAGCACACCAACATACTTAGTTGACAGAACAGTTCCCAGACCACTTATCAAAAGAATCTTCACAACTGGCATGGATGCCACAATTAGAAGGCCCCATAATGCCATACTTCCTTCTTCATACTTTTCCCTGAGGTTTTTAATGAATACTATAGGAAGTACTTATAATCAATGCCTCTCTATGCGTTCATTCATTTGCAATAACCCTGTACCAAATGTAAGCTTTTTGTATGGAAGATGAAACACCTAGCTAAGCTGTTGTGTGAAATTCAATAGAAGAGCGGGACAGTGCCTAAAAAGGAGAGATTAGCATATTAGCTTACTCTAAAACCAGGATGACCTGACAAAGGAAAAACTAAACAACCCACTTTCTCATTCAATGAATGAATGGTGCAATAACAAATTTCAATCCTTATAATCCAAACCGAACAGTGGAAACACAAAATTAGCATAGATTACTTGTAGATAGCCCTCCAACTTTACAGGGCCAAACAAATTTGCATTTTAGATAAAGGTCTAACATTTACACACAACTACTTTAAGCCTTGTTTCCTGCATACTTGTACCAAATTTACAATCCAGAGCAATTTACTGGAGCTGAAGCAGGTATGATGTCCCTATCCTATTATCTTAGGTTGGAATTCCTCTCTAGAGACCTAG
The DNA here is from genome assembly GCA_900067695.1 of Picea abies. NCBI lineage: Eukaryota > Viridiplantae > Streptophyta > Pinopsida > Pinales > Pinaceae > Picea > Picea abies. Next base: position 7,432 of record CBVK0102036475.1, on the reverse strand, counting down.
ATTTTCTTTTACTTCCTTTGTTATTACTGCCCATTGTACTATGTGAGGAGCACCCAACAACGGGGGATCGAGGCCTTAATCATCATTGCAGCCTAGTGAGCCCTACTTATAAAATATTTAAGATCCTACTGATAAGTCTTGTTTTCTAAGATTCTTCAATAGCTCCAAAGACCATTGCAGATGATTGCACCAGGAATGATAGTCTTCTCCAAATACCAACCTAATGACAAGAGTCAAGAGTAAATAGGCTCACACGTGTCAAACGAGGGAATTACGAGAGATATGAAGTATATAGACAACTGGTATTCTCTGTCCTAACTTCAAACAAATGTAGAGTTTCTCAAGCATGAAGCATGTTCCAAGAAAAGTGACATCCAATGATATCACTTTGTAACTTAGAATTTTGGGATTTACTCTAGGATTATCTTCTTTCTAATGGTGAAATTGCCTATAATAATGCATAGCCAAATGCCCAAAAACCTCAATCTTAAATATAACCTTGAATCTGTCTTTATTGGACGAACAATTAAGGACAGATGGATCTATGTCACCAACCACGGGTTCATGGCTTTGGATTGTAATTAAACTTAAACAAAACTAATACCATGACATCATGTTTTCAATATTATACTTATATATTAATAGTGGACATCAGACTCTCTGATATATTATGAAGCTCTCTGCTTATAATCTGATCCAGGCCTTTAGATGATCAAGTTGGTACCAAAAACAAGCGGACACAGACTGTAAACTACTCTCAAAAAAGCCAATTGCTTGAAAAACATAAAAAGAATACAAACATGCCACAATGTCTGAATTATAGGCCAATAATTGCAAATATTCTAGGATTGTAGTGCTAAATTCAATCTGGTAGAGTCTTCTCCTTGATAGCAAAGAATAATTAAGAAACGAAAAAATCAGAGGCCAAAATAATTCATTACAGAACAAACCTGCATCAGGGGAGACAAAATCCCCTGTCTCGACAAGGTGATGATCTAAATTTAGACCAACAAATTTGCTTGCTCCAAGAGTCATGTATCATCTACATTAAATGATCTGACACAGCCTTAAGTATGTGAAACAGGCAAAGGGAATCGATGTACAACTTTGATCTCCACGACATAGGATACCACAGTGAATGGTAAATTCTAATTAATGAATAGATGAGAAGATAGCAAAGATGATCATCTCTTCATCGTGTCCTGATATATAACAAGCACAATTGCTCAGTAACAACATTATCCGAAAATCTGTAATAGTTATTATTGTGAAATCTGTAAGAGTAATAGTTGTGATATATATACTGATCACAATTGCTCAGTATGTAGATCAAGAGGAAACTAAAAGAGTCTTAGTTGTTTTCTGCCCCAAATGTAGAAAGAAAGACATGTTAAACTCATTTAATTGTTCAAGAAAATCATTTTATCATTCTTGTTTCATTTAATCATTGGATTTTCAAGGGCTGCTTCAAATAATAAGATTTAATGCTCCGTGGGTACAAATATTTTATATAGAGAGCTCCTAAAGGATTTATGATAACAATATAACATGTCATGGAGTATTCAATTTTCATGGGATTCTCTATATCAATTACAGAGGGAAAACAAGGAGTAGAAAACATATCAATCTATATACCATGCATCATACAATTAAGTTAGATCTTGTATCATGGTTTTGCATCTCAATGTATCATGGCAATTACCCGAGGGTGAATCATATATATCACAACTTGTTGTGCATTTCCTATTGATTTGACATCATGGAATCAACAACCATGCATCACAACATTTTATATATTCGTTACTCACGGGTGTATCGTATTATAGCAAACATATGTGTACCTCCTACTGATATCACTAACTTTTTAATGCGATGGACATGACAAACTCATCTATACCAGAATGTGGCTACACTAGTTAGTATCATTATTATCCAGAATGGACAACAACTGATGGGGGAAAATGGCTGGGGATATTCGACTTCATGTCAGTTCTTTAACATATTGGCTTGGTATATCTTGTTGGTTGTCTTGATTGTAAGGCGCTTACCTTCTAGTCTTTCATTCGATTGGATAGATAGATTCTTACTATACAATTCATGTTGTACCTTCATAGTTACTTTACCTTCCCATTAGTTATTTACTTGACATGCTAAAACTCAAAACCCCAACCCCTGGAAGGTAGCTGGGAGTAGAGAGAATCTAGGCAAATAGATTCCAAAGGGAAGCTGGAACATATATACAGTTCTTCATTAGTTTAAGTGGTATCTTGTATCTATACTGTCTCTACTGAAGCACTAGTACTTACACCTTCTTGAGTTAATTGTCTCTACTGAAGTACTAGTACTTACACATTCTTCAGTTAAGGTTTTAATGCCAATTCCTTCATAAATTGGTCTTCTAGTTATAGGAATCACTCCTTCTACAAGTAATTGTTTGAACAATGAGACCCTACAGGTTTCCAACTTACTAGTTTTTGGCTTAAATATTTCCAAAGGCCTAGTGGTAATTACATCTGAAAATGTACCAAGAGAAGTATATGGTGGTCTACAAAATTTTTAAATAATAGAAAAAGAAGAACTAAAATTTGAACTAGAAGAGGTAGTTGGAGTTGTGGTTCAAGTAGTTTCATATGATGAAGATATGCCTCTAGAATCCTCTTTAATCATAGTAGGGTGCCCTTGCTCTATAACATGTTTTGTATCTAAGTCCACCACAGAAATGTCCTATTATAATTTACGCACAATTGTGTTTACAACTGGCATAATCAATTGAAGTTGTTGTGCATCAGTATCTTGTGAAGTCCCTTCTTGCTGTAAACTCTTTTTGTTCTGACTCCAGTGTAGGGGTGGGTGATTCCACTCGGAAGATATTCCATTGGGAAACAAACTTTTTTAGCAGCACTCCCACACCTGCAACAATGCGCAACAAATTTTTCGGCAGGGATATAGACACCAAGACCTTCATAAACCAAATGAGAAGGAAATAAGCAGAGGATATGTTAGAAGTTATAACAACAAAATGACGGATCAAATCAAATGTCTTATTTCTTCAAGAGACCCCAAAGAATCATAAAATCTAAATTTAGTATCCGAATTGAAAACAATGCTTAGGGTGCCTTTTCTTCCCCTTCGACAATTTGTTTTACAAATCGAAGATTTCATTTCCTTCATTATTCCTCTGTAGAATGATCTTCATCATTGAGAAAATTACTTACAAACTGGCCCTGACATTTTCACACGGTAAAAGATAACATGACAATTGATAAATAAAACAGTCATTTAGCTAAGTACTAACTTTCATAGCTGCCTCAGTTGGAATTCCAGTAGCATGGAACTGGTGATGTTGACAAGAAGTCAACTTCTTCCAATAAAAGAAACCTAGGGTCATGTAGAAGACCTTGTTTAGATAATGTGTCAACTGCAAATTTAGATAATGTGTCAACTAAAGGGACAAAATATGGCCAAATGTAGGATGGTTTCTTCACAATTTTTACATAAAATACAGTAGCTACGCCCCTGCACCTGTCTGTTTTGAAACAATTCACATTTTAGCTATAAATTAAAAATATTACATACCAGGAAATGAGATCTTCGAATGTCACTGATTGTGCCAGGCTTGCGAACATAAGTGTTGGTGTAAATACAACAAAAATGACCTGTTGAGATGCACAAAAATCTATGATTATGTAAGTAAAAACTCTCATAGGCCGCTACTTTGATCTTGAATGAATATAATTACTCTGTACAAAGCCCTTTCCCCTTGATTGTTCTCTCTTATTAGCATACCTTCCTGGCACAAGTACCTTTATCTTTTTCTGTTCATTTATTATTGTTTACTTTCACATGTCTATTATGCCAACTAATCTCATTGAATAGTTATCTAATCCTAATAGTATTATACTAGTTGAAGGTGACATACATGATTCATACTCTGGAGGAGTCTTTTGTTCAAGTTCATTAGCTTAGGCAATTTGCGCTTGCCCCTTGATTGATGACCCTTTCTCCCTTGCAATTATACCACTTCAACCGCACAGAAGCTTCAAACCTTTAGGTTGGAAGCATGGATCAACACCCCTGCATCACTCCTAAAAACAAGTGAAAATCTTGGACCTTCGCGAGGATTGCAGCGAGGAAAGCATCAAGGAAACTCAAAGCTAGCCACATGTGTATGATGTTTTTTGGGGGTTCTTATCCAATTTGCGCTTGCCCCTTGATTGATGACCCTTTTCCCCTTGCAATTATACCACTTCAATCACACAGAAGCTTCAAATCTTTAGGTTGGAAGCATGGATCAACACCCCTGCATCACTCCTAAAAAGAAGTGTAAATCTTTGACCTTCATGAGGATTGCAGCAAGGAAAGCATCAAAGAAATTCAAAGCTAGCCACATGTGTATAATGTTTTTTGGGGGCTCTTATCTTCTAGAATTTAGACAACTGCCACTTTGAGTCCTGTTATTTCTAGTTATTAGAGACATCTTTGGTAATCTTTGCATGTTTTTGTGTATGCTTGCCCTATGTCAATCGCACAAATATTTTGTCTTTCTCAAACAATCAGCACTGCAGTTGTGACAAAAGTTCAAAACAGAGACCCTTGATAGGATGCATTAAAATACAGTAAACACTTCTGAAAAATATATGATAAAGGAGTTACCACTTTATTCTCAAATAATGTATCCAGTTGATGCTTCATCATTTGAAAATTAAAAATATTAGGAAACATAGCCTATAGGTTCACTATTAAGCGGGATAATAGGTAATTGGCGTCAAGTATTTGACTCATGACAAGTGGTCGATTCAGAAAACAAAAGATATTACCTTAAAAAAATCTTTGCCACAACTCGATTTATCATTCAATTAAATCGCTGGTGTATCTCCTTGAATGCCCAATCAACCTCTTGCTGAGCAATTCACTGTCAACTACAACAATGTGAATGGGTAGCAATTACCTGCAGTGCATTGCCATTTATTAACACAACAAAATTTGCTTTATTATCTTGTATGTTGTGTAGGCACATAATTTTACTTTCAGTGGGCAATATGGATCTTGTGCCAAACTTGAAGGAATTGACTCTTATCTTGTTGATTACATAGCATATTTAAAATTGGTATTGTGAATGCACAATGCACTTGACCATGGAATGGGCTGCTAACATCTCCATACGGTCGCCCAACAATTTCCTGTCCTTCAACTATGTGTAGGGGAACCAAATTTCCCTTTCTTCTAGCATTCTATAGGGTTTTTGCTCCTTCAAGAAGAAATCAACCAATCTCATAACCGACTAGCTAATCTATTATTGTGGGTCATCACAGAGAAATCAGAAAGCTCCGTAGCCTAGAGATGTTCGATGTCCCCTTGGAACTATCCAAAGCACTATGCACAGGCACATGTAATACATGCAGCTTTGTCACCTGGCTACCATCGGGCATAGATAATATGGAAATACATGTGTTTAAGCTAAAATAATTAATGAAATACTAGCATAAATTTCAAACGGGAATCCAAAGCTTGGATTTTTTTTGTTACTTTAAATCTTAAATATTCAAACCAAAGAAGGTAAGTATTAATACAAAAAATTCACAAAGAAAAAGACAATCACCTGTTTCTGCAAGTGAGAGATAGAGCTCGTAACCCTAATCACAAAACAACTACCTTGGAGACAAACCATATGCATGGCCCATTTCCTTAAAAACATACACGTGCACTGGAGCTACAAATTTAAGACGTTGTTGGCATTTGATGGCAAACATACTGTTTCCATACCGATTAGAGGGAGGACCGACGATTTATCTGATTCTGGTTTGGAGTTGGCAACTAGAACGACTATCCCTGGCTATTCTACTGATGAAAATGGTCAAGTGGTTTTGGATATGGTCATGGAATGGGTTATATAATAGGTGTTATTCCCCTTGCTTTTGATTGAATGAGAGAACCGCAAGTGGTTTTGGATATGGTCATGGAATGGGTTATATAATAGGTGTTATTCCCCTTGCTTTTGATTGAATGAGAGAACCGCTGAATGCAGTGGGAGTTTCAGTTAAACCAGCACCAATAGAACCAATTCAAATAGCAGGCTATGAGATAATGAAAGAGGCAGCTGGAGAGCATGTTGGATGAGCAAATTCAAAGCCAGGGGCAACCACTTGGAGTATTCTTGTATGCATTCTAATAGCATCTTCATGCAGGCGAATTGCAGCTTGCAATGCAAGATCGTGCGAGAGTGGGTTGGACCTAGCTAGGTCTTTATCCAACTAGCCTTCCTCACTAGGATGACCTATGATCTTGGTCGTTTCAGGGACTGTGGGCACTTCATTGGCTTCTATACTGGGTGGTCCTTCTGGATAACAAACACTTGCACTCATGTACGTTGGTAGCTGGCTATACGGCTGGTTGGCCAAGCTAAATATGATAGAAGGGAAAATAGAGGTAAGAGCCTCCTGATAATGTAATGGGTAATCTTCAGTCGAAGACAAGGCCGATCCCATGAGTGCCTCACTCCATAGCCGGGAGACTCTGGTTCAAAGGAAGAGTGAGAGGGCATTTTGAAAATGGTTGAATTAGTTGAAGAGCATTTTGAAAATAGTTTACAAACCCTGGATTACTCCAGAACTAGTGCTCTCCAGTATTAGGTGTACTGAACATAACAAAGACCGTGCATGTCTATGACTCTGTGCAATTCAATATAAAAGTTGCATGTCTATGACTCTGTGCAATTCAATATAAAAGTTGCATGTCTATGACTCTGTGCAATTCAATATAAAAGGTACGTTTGTTTTAAAAGTTTTTTTCATTGCATGAAACATTCATAGTTTCAGCGGTTTTTCATTGCATGAAACAATCATACTTTTAGCTGTTTTAACTTCAAGCTAGTTTCAGTGGAAAAAAAATAGCATAATAGCAAGATGGATTTGATGCAATGCGTGCTTAATTTGACATTGCCTCCCATAGCTATGACTTTCTTATTAGTGGCCTTGCCCCCTATGGCAATGATCAAGATCTTATTTTGGTTTGATTACCTGTTTTTTTGGGAGAACACGAGAGGGAAAACGATGCTCATCATCAATGCATCTTCTATAATTAGAGAGGTTTATCCACGGAGAACGCATTACCTTATTGTTATGTGTAATATGCTTTCCGTGTAGTAGTACTAATGGTATTTTGATTTTGTGTTGCAGCAAATGGCCTATCGATATTCCAAGAAAGGAGCGAACCTAATGTTGGTTGCCAGGTACCTAGATTGCACATTGACTGTTTATGCTGCTGTGGTTATCCATTTCACAACATATTTTCCAGCAATTTCCTTTGATTTTAAAATAGTTATTTTTCAAAGCGTTTTACTAGAAGCAAACAATAAATATTAAATATTTAAATACTAAATAAGAAGTAAATAGGAAGCAAGTAGAAAGTTGATGAGTAAATAGGAAGCAAGTAG
>CBVK0102036460.1:0-29123 GCA_900067695.1 Picea abies | reverse complement strand
TTATTGAAAGGCCTTATTAATATTGACCTTTATTACATCCAAATATATCGATCTACCTATGTGTGGGTTAGGACCCTAACATAAATATTAGATGGTTAACTACAACATTGTATTGGAATAATCTCCATTGCAAGAAATTGTAAGAAAATGAAAGAATAGACATTGTTTCTACACAAACCAAAACTTCATTGAGTGATCTATTAACATTAAATAATGTTACATATTTATACATTGAGATTGAGATTTGACTTAAGATGGACACACTATCTTAACTACTTGATGAGAGAATATCTCAACCACATATCAATCTAGGAGCTAACTAGTTGAAGAATATCTCTCATATAAAACTAACTCTAACACCCTTCTAACTAATAGAACCAAACCACTCAAATAAAAATAAACTCTACCTCACATGATCTCCACATTTATCTACTCTTAACTAACACTTAATTCAAAATTAATTGCATTCTCTTTTGTAAAATATTTTTGATTTTGTAGTTGCTCTTATTTATGAGATGTTATTTTAAATCTTCATCGTATAATAGCTTACCTTTGCAAACCCCTTTTCATTTTTTTCCTTAAAGATATTTGCAAGCCGTATTTTATATTTACAAGCTGTGTCATTTTCAAGATCCATGTCAGATCAGATTGAAGAGGAGCGAACAACTGATCATCTTCTTATGGGGTACCATTTATTAATTTATCACCCTTTATTAATTTATCTTCATTTTTCTTCTCTGTCAATTCAACCAACAGGCTTCCCCGGCCTTTAATGGCATATAAGCTTCCTACATTTCTATTTGGAATCATGTTTGTTTCCTCTCTTCTTCTTTTTTATCACAGCGGGTGTTGGGATCCCATCAACACAAATAGTGAACCTTATTAATTAACTGGTGAACATAAATAGTTTTTATATTAATTAATTAAATAGTTTTATTTTTTCAAGACATTTTTTCCTCGTTAAACGATAAACATATATTCTTTAGATAATTAATTTCTCATTGATATTGATACGCATGCCTCACTCATAGTTCCGTTTTCATTATCCTCTTCAATCTAAACCAAACCAGGGTAAGAATTTCCTTGGGATAACACGGGTTCATTAAAAAAGATTAAAACAATTCCATCCCAATTTTATGGAAATGGGGTGATGAATTCACGAGCATGTAAATTGGTTTTTTAGTGAAATGGAGTGGATGAATGCAAGAAGATGTAAATTATTTTTTTAATAAAATGTTTGGATGGAAATGTGATACTTAAAAAAAAAAAAAATAGAAATCCTTAAATATTAATGTTATTTAATGTGTCATATTTGTAATTAATTATATGTATGTAGTGGTAAATTAAAAAAACAAAAAATTATCAAGTGACTTGTTTTCAACAATTAATTTGGTATTTAATGTATAATTTTCAAAAAAGAAATATACAAACATGATATACATAGAAGGTAGTGTATCACACTTATTTTAAAATAAAAGTTTAGATTTTTTATTTTTTTTGGTTATACATAAAAGGTAGTGTATCCCATTTCTTAAACAAAAAATTGTTTGGAAAATCATATTTTTTTATTTTAAATTTTTCTAGGTGAAAAATTTAAATTTAAATTGAATTTTGTATACCTCTATGTTCTCAACAAAGATTTTCCTCTTATTTACATAAACTGAAAAAACAGACTTTTCTTGTGTAGAATTTTATTCTAGGTGCCTTCATAACAGTGGGGAAAAAATAGTATAAGTTTTAGAAGAAAATAAATAAAAAATATCATATAAATCTAAAAGTGTGAAAATATTATACCATTGGATAGAGGATTTAATAACAAATCCACTAGCATCAATTATGACACCTAATATGGAAGAGGAGAAGAGGTTTCACCACTACAAGTTATAGCTACAAAAAATCCTACAATGATTTGTATTTTTAAATGCTCATAAAAAATAAAAATAAAACACATGTGAGCCAACTAGCTCATGGTTCTACTCTTATCATTGTGAAAATACAAAAGACAAGAAAATTGTGTGAAATAGAGGATGCCACAAAGACTATCAAAATTAAGAGAACAACAAGAAAATAATGTACGTCAACCCATTTCCCAACCTTCAATGCACCTAATTGGAGAGTCTTAAAGGCATCCAATTGAGGATAATATTGGTAATTATACTCATAGTTTTGATTTATATTCTAGTAAAAATAATTTACATAGCATTTTTTTTGTATTTTAACTCATGGTCTATATGTAAACCTCAAATCCATTAAATTTGGATTAATTCCATACTAACCCCCTTTAAAGACATGTCAAAGACAACCTTTCTAAAGCCCAAAATTGGGGTTTCTAAAGTGCAAAATCTGGTTCCAAAAGTGTAAATATTTTGTTCCAAAACTGCGCTTTTCGATCCAATATTTGCACATTTGGAACTAGATTTTTCACTTTTGAATATGATATTGGTACTTTCATAACTAGATTTTGCACTTTTTTACCTCTCACTGACTTGACTAGGGTTAGTGACAGACATGATTTAGATCACTATGAATTTTCACACTAGATCTCATATCTGTACATTCAAATTGTGCTAACAAAAAGGGAGGACAAGTCTTACCTTTTACCAATGTTTGTCTTCACGTGATCCCAACTAATGCAACTCCAAGACTCCACTCTTAACTCCTGCAATCAGTCACTTGAGAACAAGCAACAAAATACACCTTCCCCAAATTCATTTGGCATAAAAAGAATATAAATCACAACAAGATCTAATCTACTTTGCTCAAGAAAAAGTAGATCTTCCAATGTCTAACATAGAACAACCACGAATTACACACATTAGAAGGGAAAATGTCATAGATCTATATATGAAAATATGAGAAAGCATAACAACATTGTGTTTACCTTGAGACCATGTAGCACTTTCTCAGCTCAAATGTCTAACATAGAAAAACCATGAATTACACACATTGGAGGGGAAAATATCATAGATCTATACATTAGAATATGAGAAAGTATAACAAGACTGTGTTTACCTTGAGACCATGCAACACTTTCTCGACTCCATGTTCCCAAGACTCCTTCTTATCCCTCTCTCTCATGTGTGGATGTTCCAACAATCAAATCTGAAGATAGCAGTAGGAATGTCTCTCTGGTTATATTCTAGTAACATGAGGCTATGATGAATGAATAAGAACTAGCCCATCTCCTTGATTTGGTCTTCGTTTCTAGGAATATGGAGGAAGCTCAGAGATAGGTTCTAGGATTGGAATTTGATGAAAATAGGTCATGCACAAGTTCCATGGCTCGTGATGTATCATGGCTAACCCATCCTTCAATATTCTCCTCGTAATTCATCAAATCTAGAAGGTTCTAGGGGAAATCACTTATTTCATTAAGGAAATCAGTGATCAATTTCTCTTTGCATGAAGACAACAAGTGACCAGACATTGTTTTAGCTATGGAAAGAGAGACCGTGATTAAAAATAAAAATAAAAAATAAAAAACATGGTGTTTTGTGGAAAAAGAATGTAATTTCAACAAAATGACATCAGTAGGTCCCTTGTGAGGCCTGGGGTGACAAATAGAGGTGTAACATATGCCTCCTAATGTATAAGGTCAGAAGAGGAACGATTGGCCGAAATAAATTACCAAAGTACATGGTAGTGGAGTGACAAAAAGTAAGGAGCTCATAGATCAAAGAACTAGGAAGTACCTTCAAACAATCGTCAACCAATAAAATATAGATCACCCCAAGATAGGCATACCCATGCTCAGATGCAGGAAAAAACATGGCTTCCAACACGATACATTGTGGATCCATGAAATAATATGCAAGACCATGGTCACACAAAAGTACATGGTGGATCCATGTCATGAAAGAGATCATAGTCACAAGAAAATAAAATGTGGATCTATGTCACAGTATACATTAGGAAGACATCCAACACCAACAAAAGTGTCAATGTGGTTTTCAAAGTACTCATACAAAAATGATATACTCCATCGCAACTTGGGAGGGGTAGCATAAATGGTTGATGCCCTTGAGCCCAAGGTCTTCAATCAAACCTTGTTGATGATACAATTCCACAACATGCAAATGGACGAGTCGATGTCGAGCATGGTAGAAACCGCTTGATTACCAGACGTTGATGAATATTGTTAATAGACGGAAGGGGATCCACCAATAATGAAAATGTACCCCAAGGTATCTAGTACAATCTTGCAAGTGTTAATAGTGTAGCAGATGTCAAATAATTATAGAATCAATAGATTATTAGTCAATGAGGTAAACCCAATGTCAATCGTCATTAAATTTGGACGACAAAAAATGCATTTAATTTTTTTATGGGTCAAACTTCAACAAAAATGAAATTTTCATAAATATTTTAGATAATCTTTATACAATGTCATTATGGAAACGCTAAAATCACCACAACCAATATCAATAAATTAGAACACAATCTACGTAACAATATAATTATTGTTATTCATATATAATTAAAATCAATCAAATCACTTTAAAAAAAAATAAAAAATAAAATTAATATATAATTAAAATAAATCCAAATCATATACAACCAAAATGAATCCAGATTAGAGACAATTCCTATAGAATACAATGCCTTAATCCAACAATGTTGGGTGCATAAATAAATTGGGCAGCCATCAAAAGTGCCACGATGATGTTGGAGCCGGGAGTTGGTCCACCATAAAATCTCCCATCATATCACAACGCCCATTTATGCAAGAACGAATCTCCACTTCAGCGTCACTTGGACTTCCATCGATTTCGACGTGGAAGTCGAGGGAATCTTGGAGGGGCATACACTCAATCTCTTGTACGAAGTGGCCATTGATATTTATTTTGGGAGTAGGCTAACTCGGGAGCAATCTTCCCTCCCGAGCCTACTCCCTTCGGCAGGTAGCTTTCCTCTTTCTGGAAACTCCCCGTTCGTGCTGTGGCACTATCCCCCAAAAGCTGCCAGCATTCTGTAGCGTGAGAGACTTGATAAGAACCCCATCACCCCATGGCATGCATCCATCCATCTATTTTTCTGTCAATGCACCCTCAGCCCTGTTTGTTTCTGGCACCCATATCCGCTCACTGCATCGTCGGTCGATGATCCAGGCATCACCCTATACTTGGACCACCCTGTCATTTTAATTAATTGCAACTACATGTCGGTAGATGGAGGAGGGCATGCTTCAAAACCAAATTCAATTTTGAATGTTCAAATGAGCAAAAACCAATTATGTGTCCATTCCCCATTTAAAATTTGACTACCTGCAGAGCAAGAGAAGCCGCAAGTGGAGGAGGAGAATTGTTTGAGAGAGTATTTGTTTGAAGCCACTGATGATCAGCTCTAGAGGCCTCAGATTCATTTGCGAAATGCAGAATCTCTCTTTAATAATTTTCTCATTGTACTATATGATGCCTCGTTACTCTTTTGATCTTTTGGTGGTTGTTTTTTCAATGGCGGCCTTACTGTGTATGAGTGAGGCCGTGGATGGTCCAAACATGAGAGATATCTTGGCGAGCAAGGAGTTTCAAGTATCGATGGGGAAAGCATGGAAGGAGAGCTTCTCAAGTAATGATTTATACGAAGCAAGAGGAGGATGGGTTTACGTCGATTCAAACAATCCAATGTTGTGGAAAGTTCAACTAGAAAACGCACAATGTTCTTCCCAGCAATTGTTGCCACCTCTCAGAGTGACTACTCTTTTGTCTATATAGCCATCAAATAATTGGCTAATTTTACATTCTTGAATTGATACATATGATGTTTTTCCATACACAATGTCCATTTTGCCAATGTGAATCGATGTTTGTAATTGCAGGAAACGAAATAGAACTTGATAATACTAAGAAAGATGGTGTGCCAACAGAGGAGGGTAGGAATTACACGGTGGTGGCAGACTTCCACACTCACCCATTCCCAGGACAGAGGCAAAGGCCATACTTAGACGATGTGAGCAAAGCATACGAGAGAGGAGTGCCAGGGATTGTGGTGTCATGTGTAGGAGTGTTCTACTATGGCTCTCAGAGTCGTGATTCCATGGATGGTCCTATTGATTATCCTCGGACTTTTGGCGAGCTACAAGGGGCAAAAAGAAGTCAGATTCGGTGACAACACAATTGATTCTAAAGGTCGTTGCAAACCATAATCGGCTATCTTTGTTTATCTATGTTGTAAGTAGGTAACGTCGAGTTCTAGTACACGTTCAGTTCTGGGTGTAGTGGCGTGGTTGTGGCTCTGGGTATGAGAAATAATGCAAGAGGACATGGACTTATAACGTCCATATGTGTTATGTATGCAATAAATATTAACTTCTTCTATAAATAAATAAACAATGTTTACATCTAAAGTGTAAATTCTTGAATATGTTTACCAATTTTCTAAAATCCAATCTGCTTCTCCTTACCGACACCCATGTCGTGAAATAGGTATGAGCTACACTCTTGATGTTCTCAATAAAAGTGGAGCTCTACTACAATTCCACATAATTTTTGTGCTCTGAATAACGCTCGTGAATCTTCGAATACATGTTTGTGATCACAGGGTGTTGTTAATAACTCTCTTGATTCTACGAATAAGTAGTCAAGATTTTGTTAAATTGTATGCTTGTTATTATCTTATGCTAATTTGATTCTTCAAAATGCAATCATTAAAGAAAATTAATCAAAATTTTACATATCAATCTTTTCTTTAATCAAAATTTTACATATCAATCCATCACCATGATATTTTTAATTTATAAAATTATCTTCATTTTCTAATAGTTATAATATATATAATTGAGGTGATCTAATGATAGTTTTTATATGATTTGTTGTATCTATAATATGTTGATATATGATTTGTTTTGTTGTAATTATAGTAATAAAGTATTTTACAACTTAATATAGTTATATATTTACATGAAATATCTAAAAAATTAAAATAACATATATTTATACAAAATTTAGATTTATTAAGTAATAAATATATATACAATTTTTTATCATTAATTCTATATATGTACTATGATGTAACCATAAAAAAATTAATCCTCTAAAAAATTGATTTTCTCAATGTTTAATAAATTTGAATTTAAAATAAATCTACAATAATATTATTTCAATGCATAATTTGCAAAAATAAATATTATAATATACCATAATTTATTGTTTATGTTCATTAAATATTACAAAATAATATTATTTCAATGCATAATTTGCAAAAATAAATATTATAATATGCCATAATTTATTGTTTATGTTCATTAAATATTACAATATGTTTTAATATACTCTTTATTATTTAGTATGTGTTATTTGGATTTAAAAGTTGTTTATATTTAGTTTCATCATAACCCGGTTAATTTTGTTTTTCTTTGTATTAAGGCATTATGTATATTCATCTATATCTATATTTTTAGCAATAATAATATAAAAATATTATAAAACTTATAATTTATTTTTTTTTAAATTCAAACTTTATCAAAAAATAAAATAGTAAAAAATTATAATATATAAAATTTTAGGAACACACATATAAAGAAATAAATCTTAAATTTCATTAACAATTCATCATAATAATTAAAAATTGCTCTTCAACTAACTCTAATAATTTTAGACTCCGGGTTAATTGTTTCTTAATTTCCATTATATTTCTAACAATTTTAAACTCCACAACATTTATTTCTTAATTTCTATTATATTAAATATTACAAGTATCAACTAACTCTAACAACTTTAGACTCCATGTTAATTGTTTCTTAATTTATATTATATCTCTAACAATTTTAGACTCCACAACATTTGTTTCTTAATTTCTGTTATATTAAGTATTACAAGTATTTAATATTTTACAAAGACAAATTCACATAAATTAAAGTTCAATTTCGAAAATGTTTGTTGAACATCATTTTTTCTTTTATATTTCCTAAGAAAGTATCTCTTTGTGATTGGGTAGTTGGAATAAGATGATCACACACTGAGGTTGTCAACTTGGAAAGTTGGGGAAAACTAACACAAATGTTTGAGCATTTAAGGACATCTACATAAGGATAATATGGATTTAAAAGATTTAGATGAGTGAGTCTTAAGGACATCTACATAAGGATACTATCGATTTAAAAAATTTAGATGAGTGAATCTTGTAAGAAAAATATTTCATGATTATAATTTATTTTGAAAGTTGTTTAAAGCTTTTTGGTGAATAACCAAATATAAACATGGACCATATTATAATTGAGCTTGTATAATTTATTGTGGGTTTATTATAGTTTTTTTTTTAATAAAAACATATAAATATGGACATGATTGTATTTATTGAATTTTGTTTATGAGTTATAGTAACTCATTTAATACCAAAATTCTCATAGTAGTAACAAGTGTTATAGTAGCGGTTGTGTTCATGTTGTTAATGTTATAGTAGTAACAAGTGTTATAGTTGTGGTTATGTCCATGGTGTTGATGCGCCCCTTGACTATAATTTACTACTAGGGCGTAATTGGACTTATGCCACGACCGCGGTCGTGTCATCTGTTTTCCGCACTTTATATTTTCCTCACTAAGGGAAAATAGTGACGATTGATCAACTATCCTTTGCACATACTATTCCTAATGCATCAGTTGGACCTTCAATCCCAGTGATCGACAATTCTCAGCCGACAACTGAGGATATTGGTGTCGGAATGTATTCCTCTCTCATGGGTACTTTTGATTTCATGGCACCAATTCATCACATTTATACCATTTCCAGTGAGTCTTCATCGTCTATGAAGTCTGTTCTTTTCCGTACTTCATATTTTAATGACCCTTGGACCCTTCCTTCCTCGACTCTGTCAGGCGAAGGCCCATCATACACTGGAATGGAAATGCCACTGTCAGCAACAGAGGTTGCGTATCAGGTTGTTCTTAACACTATTGCTTACTCGGATCATGTCTCCTCGCAGAAGGACGAGTAGGATCATGTTCTTGAACCTGTATGGGCCACCCAATTGTCGTGTTCGCATGATTTCCTTGATGATAATTCACCTTTGGATATAGCCATCTTAAAGTCCATGGGACGATATGCATCATCACTCTTACTTCCTCCCAGAACTTGCTAGGATCGAACAGGACAACTTTAGATCTACTTTGAATGAGATGGTCGGTCACGTTGTGGTTCCACTAGATACACACAATGTGTATTCTGAAGGGAACATGGCGAATATTTCTCCTACCATCATGATTCAAAAGCATATGACTCACAGAATATCTAGAGAATATGAAGGAAAACATGTTGTGAACCCATCACTGCCTTGACATGTATGGTATGAATTTATTACACTGTATTCCATTGAAAAGTAATGAAACAAAAACTTACTGCCAAAAAAACATGATTGTGCATTGGCTCCATATCTAGCCTTATAGTCTCTACTCTCTTTTTGTCTACATTAAATAATGGGCATGGAACTGAGGAAAAAGACAATGTACTACAAAATGAAAAACATGGTACAAGCAAATCAAAATGAAATATGCATACCTCTGTTTCCAATTTGCACCTTCCTGCATCCACATGCTCTTTCAACATTATTGATTGTTGCAACTTCCAATCTTTCATCTTGTGCGTGTGTCATTCAGTGTGTAATAAGTTATTCCTAAGTTCGAAGAGGTTGTTCTCGCCTAGGAAGACCCCCCTCCTTCATTGAAAAATGTTTGTTAAAAGAATACATTTGCAGGCCAATTTTTTAGATAGACATCTAACTTTATGTTTGAATTTCATTCAACCAAGTGCAAACTTAATGTTTTTTGTTTATCTACTATTTCAAAAAAACATCTCATTGGCATAAGGCACCCCAAGAAGGAACATTATTTGAAGCAAATACATGTTCCAAGATCAATATTTTTTACTTTACTTCAATTCATAGTTAGAGACATATGTAGAGAGCTTCAACTTCAATTTTATCTTGTAGTTTACTAATTTGAGGATGTCTTCAATTCATATTTAGAGACATATGTGGAGAGGAGCTTCAAATTCACTTTTATCTTGTAATTTACTAATTCTAGGATGTCCTATTTATGATCTTATAGTTTACTAATTCTAGGATGTCCTATTTATGAGCTTATAGTTTACTAATTCTAGGACATCCTATTTAGGAGCTTGTAGGACTTGTCTCATTGCCTGATAACTTGCATACTATGAAGTTATGAATATGAATAGGTAGTGTCAAAAATATTGTCTAAAAGAGAAATCCAATTGAGTGTGTATGGTGCATGTATAAATCCAATTGAGTGTGTATGTGTATGGTGCATGTATAAATCCAATTGAGTGTGTATGGTGCATGTATATAGCTGGTTATCGTTGCAAAAAAGTGGTCTAAGCATGCAACATAGTGGCTTTGAAAAAGTTAAAATCCTTAAGTGGTGAGTTGGTGATGGCTTATATTCTTTATGGTCAACCAATTAAAACTAAGGAATTTTTCAAATAATGAGATCCTATTTGGATAACTTTTCACTAAAAAGTTTAACCTTTTAAAAATTAAAGGAAGAAGAGGACTAGGACTCTTATTTGGAATTTTTTTGATTTAAAGTTTTAACATTATTAGCTAGAGGTTAACTAAAAATGGTGAGGTCTTATTTGGATATCTTTTCACAAAAAGTTTAACCTTAATTAAGTTTAACCTTTCACAAATTAAAAGAAGAATTTTATAGGCTAGTTAAAGATGATGAAACTTTATTTGGATATTTTTTTATTTAAAAATTAAACCTTTTACAAATTAAAGAAATAATTTTTTAATTGTTCCACTAAAGAATTTTAAAAAAATTGCATTTTAAATTTTATTTTTTATTTTGATTTGGGTTTGCATGTATATTGTAAATGTATCTTTTTATCAAACAAATCCAAAGTAACCATGACAACTTAAGGGAAGAGGTTAAGAATTTACAAACTACAATGGATACACATCACCTAAAGTATAAGCAATAACAAGATAAGGTTCAAATTCATATTTTGTTTTCCTCTCTGCCACATAAATATAATATTTAGCAAATTTTTAACCATGCGAGATCAAGCTCATATAAAAGCCTTCTTCAGGGTTTAGATTATATGCTTAATTTATATTTACTTTCTTCAAGCTTTACCATCATTTCCTCTAACTCACCTAGATTACTGTACAAACACAAACTTTTTTTTATCTCAAATGTTACTTTTTGTCCAATTTGAATAGATATAAACAACTTAACATTGCCCATATCAAATCGAATCCTTACCATGCAATCCATCCATAAATTCAATTTGAATACTATAAATTCAATTTGGGATTCAAATAGAAGAAAAAAAATAATAATGAAGCATCCCAAAACACTAAATTTTTTCATTGTAAGGACCTTTTTCCATCAACAAAATCACTTAACGCTAAATTTTTTCATTATAAGGAACTTTATCCATCGACAAAATCACTTAATGCTGAGTTCTGCTGAGTTCGCATGGTAATATTGTTGGTTTCAATAAAGAAGGGCTATAATTTAATTTTGAGTTGTTAAATTATTATTTTTTTCATAAAATTTAAAATAACTTTGTATAGTGTATTGTTTACCAAATCCAAATGTGAATTTATATATAATCGCTATGGTTTATGGAGTATTATATGTTGCTGGATTAAATCACATTTATGACAAGGATATCATTACTACAATAATACTAGTTATTCTATTACACCCACTGCATTTAGGTTAGTCTAAAAAGTTTAAAATCAAGATTATATAAAAAAAAAAAATATTTGTTTGATGAGAAATTCATAATGTGAAAAATTGATAAAGATAAAAGATTATCCTCAGAAAACAATTCTCATCATAGAGCCTAACTAATTGGTAATCTTTCATACCAACTTGATGTGGCTTGTTAGTTAGCAATTTATTAGTCATAGAATCTAACTAATTGGTAAACTTGCATATCAATTTTATGTGGCTTGTTAGTTGGAAATTCATTAGTGGTTAATGTTAATTTCCTCAATAGAGGTGGATATTGATCTGTGTAATACATAACATATTATTTATTATACCATGTTAGATATAGATTTTGAATTTATGTTTTCAAAAGTTTCTTTTTTTTTAATCAGATTTTTACAATTAACTTAGTAAATGGTTTAAGATATGATTTTCAAATTATTTTTTAAATTATTTTATTATATAATTTTGATAATGTTTAGTTGTGATAAAGTAAATCCAAATGAATATATAAGAGATTTTAAATTAAGTTTTAAAAAATATAATTAAAATTTATTTTATAAAAAAATAAAATAGAATATTTTATTATTTTTTTCTATTTTAATTAAAAGCGATTATGTTTTGAAATTAAATAAAATATTTTATTATTTTTATCTATTTTAATTAAAAGAAATTATGTTTTATATTTCATATCATAATATTTCAATGTTATTTTTAATTTATATAAAATAAATTATCTAAATAAAAACAAAACATGATGAAGTTCCTTTTTTTAATCACATTTTTTCAATCTAAATAAAACCCTCTTCCGATCTCACTTTTGTTTTCCTCTCTGCCACATAAATATAATATTTAGCAAATTTTTAACCATGCGAGATCAAGCTCATATAAAAGCCTTCTTCAGGGTTTAGATTATATGCTTAATTTATATTTACTTTCTTCAAGCTTTACCATCATTTCCTCTAACTCACCTAGATTACTGTACAAACACAAACTTTTTTTTATCTCAAATGTTACTTTTTGTCCAATTTGAATAGATATAAACAACTTAACATTGCCCATATCAAATCGAATCCTTACCATGCAATCCATCCATAAATTCAATTTGAATACTATAAATTCAATTTGGGATTCAAATAGAAGAAAAAAAATAATAATGAAGCATCCCAAAACACTAAATTTTTTCATTGTAAGGACCTTTTTCCATCAACAAAATCACTTAACGCTAAATTTTTTCATTATAAGGAACTTTATCCATCGACAAAATCACTTAATGCTGAGTTCTGCTGAGTTCGCATGGTAATATTGTTGGTTTCAATAAAGAAGGGCTATAATTTAATTTTGAGTTGTTAAATTATTATTTTTTTCATAAAATTTAAAATAACTTTGTATAGTGTATTGTTTACCAAATCCAAATGTGAATTTATATATAATCGCTATGGTTTATGGAGTATTATATGTTGCTGGATTAAATCACATTTATGACAAGGATATCATTACTACAATAATACTAGTTATTCTATTACACCCACTGCATTTAGGTTAGTCTAAAAAGTTTAAAATCAAGATTATATAAAAAAAAAAAATATTTGTTTGATGAGAAATTCATAATGTGAAAAATTGATAAAGATAAAAGATTATCCTCAGAAAACAATTCTCATCATAGAGCCTAACTAATTGGTAATCTTTCATACCAACTTGATGTGGCTTGTTAGTTAGCAATTTATTAGTCATAGAATCTAACTAATTGGTAAACTTGCATATCAATTTTATGTGGCTTGTTAGTTGGAAATTCATTAGTGGTTAATGTTAATTTCCTCAATAGAGGTGGATATTGATCTGTGTAATACATAACATATTATTTATTATACCATGTTAGATATAGATTTTGAATTTATGTTTTCAAAAGTTTCTTTTTTTTTAATCAGATTTTTACAATTAACTTAGTAAATGGTTTAAGATATGATTTTCAAATTATTTTTTAAATTATTTTATTATATAATTTTGATAATGTTTAGTTGTGATAAAGTAAATCCAAATGAATATATAAGAGATTTTAAATTAAGTTTTAAAAAATATAATTAAAATTTATTTTATAAAAAAATAAAATAGAATATTTTATTATTTTTTTCTATTTTAATTAAAAGCGATTATGTTTTGAAATTAAATAAAATATTTTATTATTTTTATCTATTTTAATTAAAAGAAATTATGTTTTATATTTCATATCATAATATTTCAATGTTATTTTTAATTTATATAAAATAAATTATCTAAATAAAAACAAAACATGATGAAGTTCCTTTTTTTAATCACATTTTTTCAATCTAAATAAAACCAAAGCATGATGAAGTTCCTTTTTTTAATCACATTTTTTCAATCTAAATAAAACCAAAGCATGATGAAGTTCCTTTTTTAAATCACATTTTTTCAATTGGATTTTGAAATTGATTCAATAACAATTATTTGTAAAGGTAAAAAAATTGTGTATTTCCATTATTTTGATAATATTGAAAATTTATAAATAAATTTTATTTGATAAAAATAATAAAATGAATGCTTATTTTTTTTTTTTAAGTAAAAAAGGGGTAGTGCCTTCTATAATGTATTAACCCAAAACTTTGTCAAAAATACACAGTATCATGGCTAGAGTTACCAAAAGATGCTGCCGGTATCCGGAAACCAGCATTATTGGGTAGAACTTGGCAGTTTATACAGTAATATGATCAAGAAAAAGACATCTGTCCTGCCCGTAGGAAACCAGGACAGATGCCGGAAGTCCCAAGAGGTAAATAGCAACTAACACTGAAAAAACAAGAACCTGGAGAGCCGGGCAGCCTAGGCATCTGGTGACTTGGCACGTCCATCAGCACTCGTTGATATGTCGAAGGCCTGCATGCACATGTGGCACCTATGTCGCGCTGGGGTTCCGGAGAGCTCGTCCAGGAGCACGTCGAGTCTCTGTCCCATGGTAAAGGCCCTGTGCTCCAAGTCCGCTACGTGGCTGCGGAGCTCGAACACCAGTGCCAGGTGTTCACCGCTAAGGATGGGACCATGCATTCCGCCACCACGCTCGCTTGGAGGAGCATCACTCCTATCCTCCCCTTTGCCATCGTCATCCATCAGCTTCTCCAGCTGCCCGGCGTTCTCGTCTGTCGTCCGCTTCTCCAACTGCTCAGCGCCCAACTGCTCCGCGCCTGCGTCTTGTTGAACAATTAGCCATGGAATTTCTTCCACCACGCATCCGGGAAGGTCGTCCATCGTTGCCGGGGCACTATTGTTGTTCTGCCTGGTGGGCGTCTCCCTGATGCTTGACATTTCCAAGCAAGGCAGGTTCCCAATTGACGGGTCCTCCTCCACAACACAACCAGAAAACCAATTCGCAGGCTCTGTCACCTCCGCCTCCTTGCTGCTACCAGTGTTTCGTTTGACTATGGAATTGAGCGTCGCTCGACCCTCAACCCGAGCCCTCTTTCTGAGAATGGAAGAGGCCAGAGCTAAGGCTCTTTCGAGCTCCTCCTCCCTGCGCCTCTGCGCCTTGTTGGCTTCCCATGCTGCACCTCGGCGAGGTGTACCTCTACGCCTGACCATAATTCCAACGCAGATGCTGGTGAGGGGCAGAACAGGGTTATCGAAGGACCAAATCGAGAGCCGAGCCCTGGAAGGCCAACTCTGTCGGTGACAGGGAGGCTCCCAAACCAGAAGGAACGCTCCTATGCACGGGGAAAGGACCAAGAATGACCCAACAAATGACGCACCAGGAGCAATTCGCTTCATAGAAGAATGATAAACAAGTTGTCTGCTCCTCCTACCGGCCATAATAGCCATGAAATCAAGCGAACCTGGGGTGTTGAATGCCGCGCGAGGGAGGAGTAACTCCTCCTGCATGCTACTGCTATGGCCGTCCATCGGCATTAAAGGTCGCTCGAGGGTGGCGGTCCTTAACAATTAACATTCGCTGAGTGCGTGTCCAGATGGCCCTGTGGCATCTCCGCGTGTCACCCCATCCGGGGCAAAATGAATGCTTATTAAAAATAAGTCAAATATAGTAATATAAAATATTTTAACCCCTAACTTAATAAAATATGTATATATTAAAAATTAAATATTATATATTACCTAACCTTTCAAATATCTATTGAAAAGTTAAATATTATTTAAAAAACATTTAAATATGACAATATATAACAAAATCATGAGCATCCGATCCGCTGTATGTAGTATTCTATAAGCTATCAGTAGGGTAAACAACACTACCGTCCAAATCCACTAGGGCAGATGAGAAGCCTTCAGTGATATTTTCTTGAAAATGAAGAACTCCATGGCCACGCTCCCCACTTGCTCCGAACTCCAGCCAACACAGCGTTGAGAAAGAATGCAGAAGAGTGTACCAGATTTCCCCACCCGTGAGGACTTTTCCCAAAAAATTCTAGCGAATTCTCCTTAGTGAGAATGTAACTGCCACTTGTCCATTTCACCCACACCAATACTTGAAGAGCACTGTATACCCATCTCCCAAGATGCCCGGAACCGATAACTAGTTGACAGCCCATTACAAGGCAAAACAACTCCAAAATTAACATCATCACAAATATTTTCTCCTACAAGTTAAGCCATGACAACACATAAACCAAAACACAAATTCCCCCTGGATAATACATTGATGGAACCCGGGTCGTCAAAAGACACAAACAGGCAATTAAGAGAAATATTGCCTTCTTCAAGTTAAGAAATGGCAACGCAGTGAGCGCACTGAGGAAACTTAAAGCGAGGGATGCATAAAACAGGCTCACGAATGGAAGCAGGTATAACAAAATCGAAAGAATCAAAGCTAAATATAAATAAGGACTAATAGAAGTAAGCCGAGAGAAAACAATGGCAGAGTCCATACACAAAGCAATACCAACGGCTGCTATTATCACTGCGAGTCCAGGTTTAGAGGGTAACGGGGAAATATCAGCTTCTTTTACAGGCTTAGAGGGTAACGGGGAAATATCAGCTTCAAATCCAATCAGAACAGCCCAACCAACAGAGCAAATCAAGTTAACACAACCCACTATAAATGATAAGGTTTTGATGCCTAGAAGATCACCCCTGAAGATAAGCACTTGGCAAACCTGGGTGTTATTAAAATCAGACTTGACCACAGCTTTGGTTAGAAATGCATTGGCAGCGAATCCACTTCCTTTACTGTCCACCAGGTACTCTCTAATTGTCCTTCTGGCTGCCAGAGAACTAGAGAAGCCATCCACTCTAAACCAGAAAGTTAGTAGAAGGTTTATTAATACTTCAGTCAGTCTTGGCACTATGAAGGAGGAAATGTTGTATTCTACAGTTCCCTCTTCGCCTCCTCTACCTCCAGCCAAATAGCCTTCCAGAGCTTCCGAAGCCAGGACTCTGACTCCTCTGCCTTCCGCATCTTTAGACCTCAGAGATCTTAGCAGTAGCTTTGTCCAATCATCACGGCTGGCGTTATTCATTGGAATGCAGATGCAAATATGGTCTTTTGCATTGATAGACCAGGTAGGGATATCATCAAGAATTTTAGATACCACCTTCGGCTCACTCACTCTCAATCTGTGCTCTTCATCAGCCTGCTCCAAGGGCAACGGACCGTCCACACGCAACAGGCTGTCCCCGTTGCAGCCATGGCAGCCATTTGTGAGGCAGGTGAGACATGGGAGTAGGCAGAGGGAATTAGAGAGTAGTTACAATGTCCCAGGCATCCGAAGAGCAAGCATGATGGTCAGCTCTTCCATTGTCCGGAAGACGATGCAGTTGCAGGAATTGCAACCACACGTCTCTACAGTGACTTCTGGAGGGACTACCTCACGATCATTTATTGCATCTTGTAATGGACGGAATCGCAGTAGGATGGAGTCCACAATAGGGGCATTGGATTTCATGAACTCCCTGATGGACAAATTGGGTTTGCCGTTTGATAGCATTACAACAGAAGCAGTCTGAAGAACAATTTCTACCGTAGAAGTGGTCTGTAGACGACCTTCTTCCGCAGCAGTCGGAAGATCTTCTTCTCCTCTAAAACAAGGTATGTTGATGGCCAGTCGATGTCGAAGCTGTCTGAAGAACTCGCCCATCTTCTGTGGAAGCTGTCTGAAGAACTCGCCCATCTTCTGTGGAAGCTGTCGAAGCCGTCTGAAGAACTCGCCCATCTCCGGGAGACGAACTCGTTCTGTAGAAGCAGTCTGTCGATATTTTCTACATGTGGTCAGTCCATCTCCATCTTTAATCCCATTTATGGGCTTCAGTTTGGGACTTGCTAGAATGTCCAGGACATCCCGAGCACCTATCTCCAGATCCAGCCTTCCTCTTATCACGCTTGTAACTAAAACTGCTAAATTACCCAGGCATGTAATTCCAACAACAGGAATATTAACAAATCCGGTTACACCACCACTTAATTCAAGTTGTGCTAACGCAACACTTGATAACCATGGCAACCAGCAAACCACGTTGATAATCAACAATTGCAGCTTCTGGACTAAACCCATTTCAAAATATAATCGAAAGGGAAAATTAACCGGATTTGCGATCAACAAAACTTAAATCTTCCACTCAATCTATGCTGCGGTCTATGTTGTGTCTGCAGACATTTATATAGAAAAAACACATCGTTTGGCTTCCACACTATGCTATCCATAAAGTTTCGCTTTATCATGGAAGGGAGAAATGCCTAGCAATTTCGTCGTGTAGGTGTACCGCGTATTAGGAATCTTTCCAACGACCAGAAATAATGACGCGTCTGGGAAATTCTATTATCTGAAGCAACCAAAAGATTTCTTGTTGTGAGTTAGAAAATGATATTTTATTTTTAGACCCCTAGAAAACCAATGAGTTCACAAATTGGTCCAAGTGTTATTTCCTGGAACATATGCTCGGTGACATTGAAAATGATTGCGCTCGGAACACATGCTCGGTGACATTGAAAATGGTAAAGAAAGGAGCAAAGACATGAATTAATCATATCCGGTTTGTTGAAATCAGAGGGGATGAATGTTAGCCATCAAGGGCGACACACAAGAGTTAAGAGCATCTTGACCTTTGCATGTATGTAAACTAGCAACAACCATATTAAGTAAAAAGTGGTTGATATACGCGCCGATCGGCGTATATCAACCACTTTTTACTTAATGTGGTTGTTGCTAGTTGACGGCGGACATGCCATGGAAACAACAATTAATATATTAATACCTTTATAATAATAATGTATTATTTATAATAATTATGTATTAATTAATTAATAATGTAATAATGTATATTAATATATTAATATATTATTAATTATTGTATTATTGAATTAATATATTAATATATTAAATAATTAATAATTTATTAAAAATCTATTATTTAATATTGTTAAAATATTAATACATGCATATGATTTCTACATTACTAACTTAATGTATTAATTACTAAATTAAAATATTAATTTATTAAATTAAATTACTTAATATATTAAGTTATTATTAATATAAATTAATATAATTAAGTTGTATTAAGTAATTATTTATTACATAATATATTAATTATTTATAATTAAATTATTACTTAATATAATTAATTTAAAAAATATAAATTAATGTATTAATTTATTAATATAATGTATAAATTGATACATTAATGTATTAAATTCAATAATACAATTTAATAAAACATAATGTCTTAATATAACTTAATACAACATAATATAATTAAGTTATTACTTAATTTAAATTAAATTACTAACTTAATTACATTAAGTTATAACTTAATTATAATTACTAAATATATTAAGTAATAAGTAAGTTATTACTTACTTAATTTAAATTATTTAATATATTAAGTTATTACTTAATATAACTTAATTTAAAATAATCACTTAATTTAATATTTAATGTATTAATTTAAATTACTAACTTAATGTATTAATTAAAGTATTAATTATCTAAATTAATTAATGGTAATACATTAATATAATGTCTAAATTAAAGTATTAATACAGTGATATATATTGTAATGTATTAATATAATGTCTAAATTAAAGTATTAATACATTAATATATATTGTAATGTACAAATGTAAAATTAGTAATGTGTTAGTTAATAAATTAATGTTATTAATATAATACATTAATAAAACACTAATACATTAAAAAATATTATAATATTTAAAAATACATTAAAGTATTATATTATTTAAAGTAATAATAAGTTAATAGAGTATTTATACTTCATTAAAATAAGACATAAATAGAATATTGATACATTAATAAAGTAGTGTCACATTAAAGTACTATATTATTAAAAGTAATAATAAGTTAATAAAGTATTTATACTCCATTAAAATAATACATAAATAGAATATTGATACATTAATAAAGTAATGTCACATTAAAAATGTAATACTACATTATACAAATAATATCTTATAATAATGTATTAATACATTATTGTATTAATGTATTAAAGTATAAATTAAAGTAATATATTAAAATATATTAACATATTGATGAATTGAAAGTTAATTAGTGCATTAATTGATTATTGTAATGTTCAAATGTAAAATAATTATTGTAGTAATTAATGTTAATAAGATAATACATTAGTATTCGTCAGAAATGTACATAGGGAAATTTTCGTCACATTGTGATGTTGGGAAATGTTCGACACATTGTGATATTGAGAAATATTCATGAATTTGCGATGTTGGGAAATGTTCGTCAATTGCAATGTTGGGAAATATTCCTCGCAATGCGATGTGAGGAAATGTTTTGACATTGCAACGTTGAGAAATGTTCATCGCATTGCGACGTTGGGAAATGTCCGTCACATTGCGACGTTAGGAAATGCTCGTCACATTGCAATGTTGAGAAATGTTCGTTACATTGTGACGTTGAGAAATGTTCGTTACATTGTGACGTTAAGAAATGTTCGTTACATTGCGATGTTAGGAAATGTTCATCACATTGCAACATCGGGAAAATTTCATGACAATGCAAATTGTAATGTTGGGAATTATTGCTGAGAACGAGATTTCTTGAAACACTGGGCACATTGTAAAATCATCTTTTACTTGTGTGATGTTGGGAATTGGTAGTCACAATGAAATGTTGGGAAATGTTTGTCACATTGTGACGTTGAAAAATGTTCGTCACATTGCGACGTCGATAATATTTCATCAAAAAGCAATGTTGGTAATAAATCCTTGCAATGTGATCTGAGTAAACACTCGACAAATTGTAGAATCATATTTTATTTTTCTAACGTTGGGAAATGGTCTTCACAAAGCAATGTGGGGAAATGTTTGTCACATTGCGACATTGGGAAATGTTTGCCACACTGCGACGTTGAGAAATGTTCATCACATTATGACATTGGGAAGCAGTCATGACAATGCGACATTAGGAAATGTTCATGACATGGGAACATTGGGGAAGGCTTGTGACAATGCAACATTGGGAAATGTTCGTCACATTGTGATGTTGGAATATGTTCGTCAGAATGTGATGTTAGGAAATGTTTGTCGCATTACGACATTGGGAAATGTTTATGACATTGTGACATTGAGGATTTATCATCACATTGCAAGGTTGAGAATTTTTTTTCACATTTGCAATGCCGGGAAATGTTCATCAAAATGCAACGTTGGGAATTATTCGTCACGATGCGAAGTCAAGAAACAATCGACACATTATAGAATCATATTTAACTTTTGTGGCATTGGGAAATGATCGTCACAAGGTAATGTCAGGAAATGTTTGTCACATTGCGACGTTTAGAAATGTTTGTCACATTGCGATATTGTAAATTTTTTATCACATTGAGATGTTGGGACATTTTGACAAAAATATCTCAACAATGCAATGTGAAGAAAATTTCTCAATGTCGCATTGGGAGAAACATTTGCCAATGTCATGATGTCATGAACATTTGCTAATGTCGCATTGTAATTAACATTTCCCAACCTAGTGTGACGTTGAATTTTTTTTGTAAAAATGTGATGTGGGGAAAAATAATTTACTTTGCAAACAATGAGCTATAATTATTTATAGGACATTGAAAGAAAATCATCTTCAACTTTACAGGTAATGAATTATACTTATTGTAAGGACATAGATAGAAAATCATTCAATAATTTATACGCATATTAAATACATTGACATAAAAATGTATTCAAATTTTTAGATGATGATTTATAATTTTTCTAATGACATCGATAACAAATCTACTTGATATATACTTTGCCGATAATGATTTATTCTTTTTATAAGGACATTTAAGTAGGGAAATGTTCGTCACAATGCGACATAGGGAAATGTTCATCATAATGCGATGTTATTCACAATGCAATGTTAGTCACAATGCTATGGAAATGTTCATCATAATGCAATGGAAATGTTAGTCACAATGAGATGTATGGAATCATGTTTTACTTTTTAGACAATGATTTGTATTTTTCCTAAGGACATTGATAACAAAAGGGAAATTTTTGTCACATTGTGACGATGGAAAATGTTCGTCAAAATGCAACATTAGGAACTGGTCGTCACATTGAGATGTAGGGAAATATTTTTCACAATGCGACGTAGGGAAATCTTCATCATAATGCAATGTTTGGAAACACTTGACACAGTGTAGAATCATCTTTTACTTTTGCGACATTAGGAAAATGGTCATTATAATGTGGCGTCAGTACCTTTTTGTCACATTGCGACGTTCGAAAAATTTTGTCACATGGCGACATTGGGAAATGTTCGTCACACTGTGATGTTGGAAAATTATTAATACATTATGTTAACCTCATAAAATTATTAATATGCCGATTAGTAATGCGAGCAACAACCACTTTTAAGTAAAAAGTGGTTGATATACACTGTAATTTTGTGTATATCAAAAAGGTGGAAAATGGTACCATTACATAACCAATAATATTAATACAATTAGTAAAGTGGTTACATAACATGGTTAATACATTATGTGGCATACTAATGTTTCTATGTTCGTCACATTTCAACATTACTATGTTCGTCACATTTCAATATTACTATGTTCGTCACGTTGCAATGCTGGGATACGTTTTTAGTATGGTCAAAATTTCAATATTACTATGTTCGTCAAGAGAAATATATTTTTTGTTTGAAGTTGGTCTTGTTCTTTACATTGAAGAGTGTGTCACATAGTCACATTTAGAAAGAAATAATTTTATAAGGTTGACATTGATATTTGTGGCATACAAGAAGATGACATTGAATGACGGAGTAAAATTGCGAGAGATTAAGTTTCACTTTCATAACTTAAGAAGTAAACATTAAAATTAAGCCATATTGTGACATATTAAATGTAATAAGATGAATAACTTGAATGGATTGAGTCATATTGACAATTATTTGGGTTGTCATTCCATTTAAGAATAAACTATTCATCAAAATTTAATATCGTTTAAAAATAAAATATTTGTCAAAGTGATATAGCATTAATTGTATTCAAACATTATAATTCATGGTGTTTATTGCTGCTATGAAGATTTAAATGACATGATGTTTATTGATTGTATAATAAAGATTAAAATTCATTATTTCCTAGAGAATTATATTTATTGTTTAGTCAATATTAACATTATATTGGTGTAATATTACTAAAATTAATGTCACATTGTTAACATAACATTATTAATGAAAGATATTCAACCTATATTAACATTAATGTAACATTATTAAAATTACTAATGTAACATTATTGTAATATTAATGTGTCATTAATATAACTTTATTAATTAAGTGGGTACTTTCATAACATTAATATCAATAATTATAAAATTAATGTTATATAGTTATTGGAAACATAATTATTTATATTTAAAAATAAGAAAAATTTACATTAATATCACATTGTTAACATAACATTATTAAGGAAACATCTTCAAGATAATATTATTAACATTAATGTAACATTATAAAAATTATATTTATATAACATTATCATTATTAAGATAATTAATGTAACATTATTGTATTATTAATACATCATTAATGTAACATTATTAATTAAGTGGATACTTGCATAACATTAATATCAATAATTATAAAATTAATGTTATATATTTATTGGAAACATAATTATTTATATTTATTTATATTTTAATTATTTTAATTTAATTTTTCTAAAATTATTAGATTCAATTACTTTATTTTATTGAATAAATAATAATACTTAGTATTACTATATTATTATATATTTATTTATTACTATATCTTTACTATATTTATTATTGTATTACTATATTTATTCATTACTATTAATGTATTTTACATTAGTAGTACATTACCACAATATGATATTATTACATTAATTTAAAGCAACAATAATATTACATTGATACAATAATAATATTACTATGAGGAATAATATTATTACTATGAGGATTTTTAATAATATGAAGATTATATATTAATGCTAATAATTGATTATATATTTAGTAACATGCATAGTATGGATATATTTACAAAATAAATAATCAAATTTGTAGACTATATATATAGGGTTTAGGGTTAAGGAAGGATATTTAAGAGATTAATTAAGTATATTCCAAAAAAAATTATACATAGTATACAAATTTTTCCAAAATTTTATCAAAAAACATTAGTTTGAAATTTAATTACTCTCCCACATTCATATTATTTAAACTATTCAATTAAATCTACAAAAAATTAAAAATTTATTAAATTTATTAAACATAATTTTTTTAAGTTTAAAATATTAATTATTAAACTTTATTGTCATATTACTATATTTATTTATTACTTTTAATCTGTTTTACATTAATAGTATATTTACATAATATAAAATTATTACATTAATAATATAACATTATTTTTTAACATCAATGTTACATTAGTTTTAAACATTAATAATATATTAGTGCTTAAACATTAACAATATTACTTTAAGATTATTAATAATAATGTTAATAAATAACAATATTATTTTACTTTTAAGATTATTAATAATATTACTTTTAAGATTATTAATAATAATATTAATAAACAAATTACTATAAAATTACTATTTAGGGTTAGGGTTAGGGTTAGGATTTAGTTTAAAAATTCAAATTATGAGAGAAGAAGTGTATAACTGATTTGCATAATGTTAAATTATTTTCATATTTATTAACTGGGATTAAATTATTTTCCTTTTTATTAAGGTTGAGCCATATCTCTGTTGTAATAGTAGAGTCTTAATCCATTGATTTAATGGACTGGTTATGCAATGCGCCTCCATCCAATGCAATGCAATGTTAATCTCCCAACGAAAATATTAATCTCCTAATCTCCCAACGAAAATATTTTTTTCCTATTTGTCCATAGGTAGGTTATAAGGAGGGAAGAGGTAATCATTAAGGAGGCGGCCAGGTACCAGAGGGAAGAGGTAATTCATTAAAGAGGCGGCCAGGCCAGGTCACTCGTCAATATGAAGTGGTAAAATGTAACGACAGGCCACGTAGGGAAGAGGTATTTCATTAAGGAGGCGGCCACACCACTGGTCGATCCATTTCATGTTTCACATCCCAACAAACGCCCGCCGCAACTTCAACCTGTTTATGCACGCCGCAATTTAAACCTGTCTAAATATGATACGTGTTATCCATGGAATGAGGTTGAGCTAATCTGTAAAACGTGGCAATAAAAGGTTAGATATATATTAATCTTTGCTAATTACTTAAACGTGGCAATCAAATGATTGAACAGTAATTCCTTAACATGATTTAGTAAATGTGAAAAAGTAAACAAGGAAAACGCACGTATTTATAAATGCAAGGAAGTTATGAAATTAAATCTTATTCGTTGATTTGTGACGACGACTAAGAATATGCCAACATCTTTCATTGCTGGCCATAAGATTACAATTTATAATTAAAAGGATGATTAGTCCATCGATTCCCATAGGGGGGACGCCTATCGGCGTAATTAGCACATCCTCAAACTAGTGGCTGGTGAATTTTGAAAGGTTTTGACTGGTTCAGAAAATAATCTTGCTTGGTTTATGTTCCAAATGATATGAACCAAATCTAACTTCAAGATAATTTTAACCAAATTTTAACCAAATCTAATCTTGCTTGGACTGGTTCAGAAAATCTAACTTCAAGATAATTTTAACCAAATTTAAAATCAAATTTGCACCGCTTAAGTACCCCTTATCCCACGGTGCGCAGGGTTCATGTAGACGACCGTACCGTAGAATGGCCAGTTGACCCCAGACACAAAAAGTTAGTGTTTACTATTGACTCGCTCTAATGTGCATTAATTAAAGTGAAAACCCGTCTAAACATAATGGTCGGGCGCACGGTTCAAAATTGAACACGTCAGAGCCTGTCAAAGGCCTTCCAACAAGTCCTAGAAGTAGGATTGAAAATATACCAGTAAGAAAAAATGTTTGTTTTTATTTTTGCTAATTATTTGAGAAATGTGAAATAAATTTTAAAATTCCACGTAAAGGATGAAAGTTTGAAGTGTCCATCATTTAAATTTTTCAAGAACAAAATATCAAGACTCTCAATTCTTCCTACTTCCAAGTCACGAATAACTTGTGGGTTCAAGTTGTCACTGACACACTGTCAGTGTCATATTGCACTTAATAAACGTAAAGATGAAAATATTGTGTTGTTGTCTGAGCCTCGAGGATTTTAAAAGAACACATTTTTCAAGGGAAACTTTGAATTTGGATGGTGGACCGTGCCCTAATCGTACTGAATCGGAGAATTTAAGCTCAAAAGCCCAGTCATTGGTTCTAGAGAATTCCTTCCCTGATCAGCCAAGTGTACCCAAAGCATGTGTAGAGAATTCTGATGCGCTCTTAAACATTCTCAACGTGTGTCACCAGGCCGCAGGAAACCGATGGGCTAATTTCTTGGCAGTGGACTTCTTTCAGGTGCAATTTATCACTTCATTTTTTCAATTTACACAGACAAATATTCAACCTTGGTGGTTGTTATGATATACACATAGAGGTTAAATTTTATTGATCCATTTTAAACTCAGGTTGTTGCATTCACATCATTTTCTGATCATTGTTCTATTTTTCTTTTCACAGCAATGGGGTTTTGTTTTTAGTGTAGATGAGATGGATTTTGAAAATGCTATGGGGTTTTGATTGTTTTTAGTCTAGCATTTTCTGATCATGGTTCTATTTCTCTTTTCACAACAATGGGGTTTTGTTTTTAGTGTAGATGAGATGGATTTTGAAAATGCTATGGGGTTTTGTTTGTTTTTAGTCTAGCATTTTCTGATCATGGTTCTATTTTTCTTTTCACAACAATGGTGTTTTGTATTTAGTGTAGATGAGATGGATTTTGAAAATGCTATGGGGTTTTGTTTGTTTTAAATCTAGCATTTTCTGATCTTGGTTCTATTTTTCTTTTCACAACAACGGGGTTTTGTTTTTAGTGCAGATGAGATGGATTTTGAAAATGCTATGGGGTTTTGTTTGTTTTTAGTCTAGCATTTTCTGATTGTGGTTCTATTTTTCTTTTCACAACAATGGGGTTTTGTTTTTAGTGGAGATGAGATGGATTTTGAAAATGCTATGGCGTTTTGTTTGTTTTTAGTCTAGCATTTTCTGATCGTGGTTCTATTTTTCTTTTCACAACAATGGGGTTTTATTTTTAGTGCAGATGAGATGCCAGAGAAACAACATCACAAAGCCCAGAATAACAACCAACCCACTCACCACACTAGCCACTGAGCTAGCAAGATCAGTTGCCTTCTTTTTCGAACTAGAGGAGTGGGGTAAATCAGGCAAATCAGAGGCATCTAACAGCAGAAACAAAGAGATCACATTGGGGGTCGTATCCAACAGATCCAGCAATTCACCAAACCACATTAGACATGGCTGCAAAGTGTTGTTACCATCGTAGGCATATGCGGTGCACGAACAATTGTCGAGACAGGCCGCCTGGCACTGCTCTTGCCCTTGCCATCTGTATTGAATGCTTTGAGGGGGCATAGAATTGCCTCTCAACTCTACAAATCCAACGGTGTTGGTCTGGTTTCCGTCATGGCTGCACTGTAATGGCGTCTTCCGAACACAACCACTTGACCACTTTTGAGAGTCCCATTCTTGGGTGTTTTTGGGGACAAAGCCTGTGAGGCAGTGGCAGGACAGGAGAGTATCAATGCTACATGATCCATAAGCCCCGCACGTGGCAAACAACTGGCACTGATTTTTGGGTTGTGCCCAGATACAAGACCATTCGGTATTTTCCAGCATGATGTAAGCTCGAAGTTCTCCCGACTCGTTCAGGACAAGACACAACAGATAATGTTGGAATGTGAGATCCGCAGAACCATTAATGAAAGAAATTAAAAAAATGTCGTTGTAGCCCAGGACACCACCGCTTTGCCAGTATTGGATCTGATTTTTCCACAGCAAAACGAACTGGTTGGTTCCATCTGCATCCATCTTAAGGCTGAACAGCCATGGACTCGGATCCCAAGAGCTCCTCCATGAAGTAAGGTACTGGGTCACACTGATCTTCATCCCAGGAAGCCACGTATTTGACGGATAGTCGAAACTCTGCCAAATAATTTCAGAGGTATTCTCCCCACTCGGCACGACCAAGTTACCAGAATCCTTAATCACAGCCAAAAAAGGCTCCCTCCCGTTTCCCTTGGAGGACCAAACGATGGATCCCCCAGAAGAAAGAAGGAGACTCCCGTCCTCTGTGAGATTGAAAATGCCAGACGTGTTCTGCAGCGGCTGCTCTCTATTGGCCACCCAGATGATTGTCTGTTGAGAGGCCGTCGCATACCAAACACCCACATACCATTCCTTAACGTCAGCGTTGAGATTGAAGAATCCCAATTCGAAGGCACCTCTCTTAGAAATCCTGGTCTTGTTACCAGTCAGAGAGGCCCCTAACACCATGCTGTTGAAAGCTGAGCCTGTCACATCTCCCGGCTTTATCCGAAGCAGTAGCAGGAGGGAAAAACAAGATAGAATATGTGAGAGTTGCTCTCTCATGCAATTTCCACTCCACATTCTGAAAGCTATGAGTTGCTATGCTGCCAAACCAAGAGGTACCAAGCTGGCTATAACGTGTTCATGGATGCAATCAGGTCTTTGAGGGTTGACTGTTCCACACATACAACCCAAAAGTAAAAAGTAAGTCTAAACGTTTTACTTTTCCAAAGTTTTCTAAAAAAAAAATTGGTTTGATTTTGCCCAAAATTCGGTGAGAAATGATTGGATCTACAGATTTGAGTGACTAAGTTTGTATAATCCAAGTGTTTTAGCGGTTTTTCATCACACTGAATCTATTTATACATTAAGAAATGCAATTTAAACAACAGAAAATAGCCATTTTTTACATATTTACATCACCACATTTAAGCAAAAAAAAACAAAAAAAAAAAAACGTTTAACCAACACCCTTTTCCAAAATATAGATCTTTT